>QEOT01002701.1:347-17637 GCA_003123785.1 Pterocarya stenoptera
GGATCACTCAACATAAACTCTCTTCGGAGCAACGTCCAAGAGAGAACCTCTATGTTCAAAAGAACAGTAGAGAGGAAAACTCCACCTTTCCAGGAAAGAGGAGAGCCGGCAAAATCCAATACTTATTCAACTGCTATTAGTAATGCTCGAAGACGGAATTTGGCTCGTTTAACTGGTTTTGCAGAGGGGAATTTTCCTACGATGTATTTGGGGGTGCCACTAGTGCAAGGTCGCCTTAAAGCTTGTCATTTGGACCAGTTGATAGTAAAAGTTAGAGCAAAGGTTGCGGGTTGGAAAGCTAAGTTGTTGTCCTAAGGGGGGCGTTCGATTTTGCTACAACATGTCCTTTCAAGTATGACTTCTCATTTTATGGTTGTTCTGGAGGTCCCGAAAAGTGTAGTGAAAAAGATAAATTCCATTTTCTCCACTTTCTTTTAGGGGGAGAAAAATGAAAGTGCAAAAATGAAGTGGTGTGCGTGGTCCCGAATTTTTAAGCCTGTCCAAGAGGGAGGATTGGGGCTGAGTGATTTTTCAGAGCTTCAACGAGCACTGCATATGGAGATGGCTTGGGGCCTCCTGTCAACTGAGTCACTATGGTCTCATTTTCTACTGTCTAAGTATGGTAGAGGGCAACATGTATCTTTGATAGAGGTGCAGAGGAATAGTTCTAGACTTTGGAAATCCATTATGGCTGTTATGCCTGATGTGTGTGCTGCGTCTAAAATAAAAATTTGGGAGGGAATGGCCTCCTTTTGGTTTGACCGTTGGTTTTCAGAAGTACCGTTAGCTCAGATGGTAGAGAGAGTTCCTTTGCCGTCAATGGTGATTAAAGATGTTTGGATGGGGGATAGATGGAATGCGGAAATGCTTGCACAGCTAGTGGGAGAGGAGTTATCGGAGGCATGAATGCGAACAGTTTCTGCTGGAAGGTCAGGGCAAGATGTCCTAGTGTGGACACTTGCGAAAGATGGGAGATTCACCACAGCAACAGCCTGGGAATTTATCCGGGAAAGAGGAGATTGGATTGCATGGATGGATTGGGTCTGGAATAAGCTTCTGCCGAAGAAGATTTCAGTTTGTATGTGACATGCGAGATTTAATTGTCGTGCCGTGGATGAGAAGGTGCAATCCCGTGGTATTGAATTAGCTTCTAAATGTGACTGCTATGCATCACCTCAAACGGAAACATTAGACCATGTATTGGCTACGGGTAAGGTTGCGGAGCAAGTGTGGCATATTACCTCCATGGCGCTAGGTGTTTCGTGTATGAATACTAATAATTGGTGGCACTGTGTGGAGGTTTGGCTTACTTGTGCAAAGAAAGGTACTCAACGGGGTGTTTTAGTTGGCCTAATTCCGAGTATTATTACGTGGTGTTTATGGAGACGGCGATGCAAAGCTCAGATGGAAGATGTGCAAGAAAATCATGTAGGAATTTGAAGGTCAATTCGGTTTTGGCTTGGTACCTTGGTAGGTGACTTGAGAGCATTAAAGATCTCCCAAGTGGATTATCATATCTTGAGTGCCATGGATATTCCGATTCAAGGTTGTGCAGTACAGAAAGTTCAAACTGTTGCGTGGTTAAAACCTCCTTGTGGGTGGTGGAAGCTTAACGTTGACAGTAGTTGTTGACGGAATCCTGGAAACTGTGGTGGGGGTGGAGTGATACGGGATCACAGGGGAAAGTTCAAGGCTAGTTTTTCGAATCCATATGGCTACGGGACCAATAATGAGGTAGAGTTAAGAGCGTTGCTACAAGAAGTTCATTTGTGTAAAGCTGTGGCTTGTATGCATGTGATCCTGGAATGTGATTCTAAGATTGTGGTTGACTGGTTGAAGAAGAGATGTTGTAGTTTATGGTATCTGTGGGATTACTGGGATGATCTGATGAAGGAATTAGATGAACTACATTATAAGGTGGTTCATCAATTTAGAGAGGGGAACCAAGTGGCTAACTACCTTGCAAGGTTAGGTGAAGAGGGAATGTCCTGGAGGTTCTATCCAAGGGAAGATTTGCCAGGAAAGCTGAGGGGTTTTGTTAGACACTATGCACTGGGTTTACCGGCACTGAGATTGGTTGGAAGTTGATGATTGGGAATCCATAATGGTTTCGGAATTTTTAGCTGGGTCCTTTTTGTTTTGGCTTTGAGGTGTTTTTTTGGTCTTTGTTTAGTTTTTTGACATGATTCATTTGTTTGGGGACGTGTTTATTGTTGTAATTTTAATCCCTCGAGTTATGTTGTTACCAAGGTGTTCCTCCGCCATAAGTGGGGTTTTTAGAATAAATTTGGGAAGAGGTTGCTATTGGACATGGGGCCTCAACTCTTTCTAACAAAAAAAGGGAAGTACACCCTCGAGATATTAGAAGATTCAAGTCTACTTGGCACAAAGACAGTTTCAACACCTATTGAACTGAACCATAAATTAAGCCACACCTCAGAAGAAATCCTCCAAGATCCTACAGCTTATAGAAGACTCATTGGAAGGTTAATTTACTGAACCATCACCAGACCCGACATCACCTATGTTGTAAGTGTTCTAAGTCAGTGCATGGACAGACCCTCACAATCTCATTTGCACTCGGCCTATAGGATTCTTAAGTACCTCAAAGGATCCATAGGTCAAGGCATTTTCTTGTCATCCAAATTAGCTTTACATCTAAGGGCCTATAATGATTTTGATTGGGCTGCCTGCCCCGAGACAAGAAAATCTATCACAGGATTCTTTATATTCATTGTAGACTCACTAATAAGCTGTAAATCTAAGAAGCAAGCAACAGTTTCTAGATCTTCAACTGAGGCAAAATATAGGTGTAACACCCTGCTCCTTTCTTCCTTCTAACGTAAGCAAATTTCAAGGATGGAATTTATTAGGGACGTAACTGTCTGCTTCTCTTTACTATCTAAGAGCCCCGTTATGCGTGCTAGACCTCGATGGCATGTTTTTAAAGATACTATGTGATTCCTAAAGCTAGCTTTGTGTTTTAAATTTATGTGTATTTTAAATGGAATATTTTCATCACTATTTAACTAAGTAATATTTTAAATAACTCAATTATAATATATTTGAAGAGCTCCAAAAATATTATAATTGTGGGAATCATTTAATTCCAGTTATTTAAAATATTACGTGATTTAAATAATGATGGAATCTTTAAATTAATTTAATGGTTTTATTCTCTTAAATATGTTAACTAAGACTTCATCATTTTAATAATGATGATGGAATATTATTTTAAATAATATTCTATCTTAATTCTTTTCAGTGCTTTTAATTAAATAAACATTTACGTGTTTTAAATTAGTGTTTGGGGTCCCTCGTTAGATCGTTTTGTGGATCCCAAGGTGATGGGATTTAGGATATTTATAAGCTATAAGTAGAAAACAGATAAAACCTAAAGAAAATGGAACGGGGGACGTGCAAGAAAAAGGAAAAATAGACGTGAAACCGTGAGATGAGTCTAGAATCGTTCCATGGGCCTGGGCTCTTAAGCCTAAAAAAAAAATATAATCAGCCCATTGATCAAGTATGGGATTAATGCATGTGCGTTTTCCTTAAGTTTTGGGTCCCGCCTCAACCTAAAAAAAAAATACCACTACAAGAAAACAAGGCTTTTCCAGTGATTATAAAATCGCTGAAAAAGAAAACAATGCAAAAGGTGTTTATCTCGGCGATTTAGAACTTGCTGCAGCTGTCTATAATCGCATGTGAAGTCGCACGCTGAGTTTTCACTAAAATGTGTTTTTGCGACAAATTAATATTTACTTACGACGATTTTGTGCATCGCAAGATGAAAACTAGTTTTCGTCGTTGTGATTTTCGCCGGGATTGCAATTATTTGGGTGCCAAAGGCTCGGAATGCCTTTTATTTTTTCCCCCAACTTATTTCCCCCCATGTTTGCCACTTCAACGCGTGAGAACTCTTCTGCACTTCGACCCATTTCTAAGACACACACCATTTTCAAACCCTGAAAGCTCCGACCTCTCCAGTGTTCTCTCATGGCGTCAACTCCCCCGTCGTGAGCTTTTGACCCATTTTCTGAGTCCCATTTCCCCACTCCGGCCTTCTCCCTTCCGTTCTTGGTTCATCAATTTCATAGAACTTCAAATCCCACAATCGGCTACCCTAGTGTTCTCCATTGCTCCTATTGTCTCTCTTTCGGAAGCTAGGTCCTACGTTTCTAGCTTCCCTTACAAATTTCAATTATGTGCCTTCATTTCGACATAGAAGTTAATATTTTGGAGTTGATTAAATGTCAAAATTGCATAATTAAGTTGTTAAAGTGATTAAATTGTTTATTCAAAAAAACTAATTTAAGCACTTAATTATGCAGTAATTTTTAATACTTGACTCATTAATAAATTCTGATATTTTACACTTAAAATTATTTATAACATGTAAAATCACATCAGAATTAATATCTCATTTTACCCCTCATTGTGAAGACTTAATCTTAATTTTTACAGGGGTATTTTTGGAAAGAAATTGATGTAGGACAATCTTAAAATGAGAAATGAAGGAGCTCGGCAGTCAAGTGCACTCACGCATGAACTCACGCACGAAGAAGGAAGAGGAGTTGACGCATAGTGGAGCGGCAGAAAAGAAAAAGAAAGAAAAGAAAAGAAAGAGAGAGGGGGAGATTCATTATTAAGATATTGGATTGAATTCTTTATGGTTTATGTACTTTTTGAGTCGGCAGTTTACTTCCTATTCTCATTGGTTTTACTTTTTTTCATTTTACTTTTTCTTTTTCATTTCATTGCTTTTTGTTTGGCTTCAGCCGACAGTTTGCATATACCATTTGATTATTCTTTTGGCTTAGATACTCTCTCTCTTTCAGTAGTTAATTGCTCTCTGCATTTTTTTTATTGTTTTCGTAGCAGACATTTGGATCTCTCTCGATTTTCATTCGGCAACAGTTTATTTTTCTGCTTTTGTTTTTATTCTTCCGTTTCAGACTATTGGTCGGCAGTTTAATTTTATTCTGGGTTTTCTTTGTTTGCGATTCAGACATCGAGTGGCTCACTTTTGTTGGACAAATTTTATTTTCGATTTTATTCTCTCCAGGGCGTCGTCTTCTTCAATTTCACGTTTTCATTTTTATTCGGCAGCTTCATTCTATTGTATTTACCGTTAGTTTATCATTACGCCTACCATTTTATTCACATTGCAATTTTATTATTTTAGTTTTCTTTTCGGTATTTGTTGTCGTAGAACATTATCATTCCCATCTGCAATTTTATTTATATAGTAATTCTAAATGTTAGGGTTCATCATTTTTGAGTATTTTACTAATTTAGAAATGATAGGCTAGATTTTTAGCTTGGGATTCAATGAGTAACCTATGACTGTTTGGGGTTGGATTTTCTTCAAGTTTATGGAATTTTGAATGATTAACTTGATAGATTGTATTTCACTTTGCCTATAGAAAGGATTAAAATTCTATGTACTTGAACTTGATCAGTTGTAGACGTATAGGCACGATTGATGCTTGAACTTGTAACAAGATTTTGATGGCTTTCTTTCACTTTACATTTGTTATACAATCTGTCAAGTACCTTGATTATATTAAAAAGTGTGCTTATTGTTTAATTAACCGATCATAATCTCTTGGAATGAGAAAATGGTTGAGAGAAAATGAAACTAGAGGTAAATCCAACTTCAAATCAGAAATGAGCGAAAATTGCATCTCAAGTGTTTGTTTTATTGTTTCTTTCAAGTTTAATTCAATTTTTGCATATTGTATTTTCTTTTTCTTTTCATCACTTTTAGTCAAGATAATTTTTACACTAAAATCTCACAAATGCTTTGAAAATCCTTTGTCCCTGTGGAATACGATCCTGGACTTATCCTTGATACAACTTGACACTTCTACACTTGGAAGCACATTTGAGACCGAGTCAGGAGTTTTCAAGAATGATCAATCAAGGCTCCAGGTATCTCTTGCTGCCATTGCATTTATCTTCCCCCCTTCACAAGTAGGTTGCATTACAAAAGTAGTCGTTTTTAGATCTACAATAAATTTTTTTCCTCTGTGAAACTTATGTGCATGTTCCTCTGTTTGAGGTTTAATGTTGTGTATCTGCCTCTTGTGTTTGAGCAATCAGTTGTGGGTATTAGATAATTTTAATTCACCAAATATTTTTTTTTGTTTTTTGTTGAATCAGAAGCTTTTTCTTGTAGAATTTATGGCCCAGTTTTTTTTACCTCATTTACTGTAAGTAAGTGATTTCTTAGAGCATTGGCAAGCCATTGCCAAGTCCAAAGTTTAGCTAGAATTTCAAGTTTTGGCTATAGGATTAAACTTTGGCTAGGTGAATCCATATTGGACTAGCCATATTAAAGCCAAAATAGTAATATAATATTATTACTTTTAATAATATTTTACAATTAATAAATATAACTTACTAATGACAAGAAAAGAAAAAAAAAACACTTAGGGCTAGAGTCTAAAGGTCCAACACTCAGCCTCATAAAGATAGAGGGATTTATGATCACACCTTAACTATTAGCAATGCTTAAGCCACTTAACTGTACCATCAGCACACATAGAAGAAGTATACACTTGGACTTTTTGACATGTAAACTTTTCATATTGACATTTAAACACGTATAATAAACAATGAATAGGGTAACATACAAGAATTGTGGATCAAAACAAATCTGGCCACTAAAACAGAACTTTCCCAAACCTCATACAACTTGATATTTTCAACCTTGGAAGCAGAACATTTCTAATATGCAAAGCTGCTTAGTCTGAAAGAGAAGTCCATAGTTACTTTATTGCAGATATCGGCCTTGCATAATGCTCCTTATAATATTTGAAAACTTGAAGGTTGGGAATGCAAAATAACATTAAGGCATGATCCATAACATAGGGGTTGTGCAAAGTAGAAGCAACCTTTTACTTTAGAAGGAAAAGCAAACTATTTCCTAGGAAATATCAAAGAGTACTACTTTTCATGCTTTGTGAAGCATTTTGTAAATGATTAACTTTTCCGATTTGATTTTCGTAGCCCCAACATTTTAATCTTTGGAAAGCATTGTCAAGTTGTGGTATGAGGGCACAAAAGAAATAAGTTAAAGTTAACAAGGCAGAAAAAAACAACAAGATTAAGAAAATCATAGATGAGCATCTATTCTTTAAACCTTAATTATGTTGCTACTTTAGAATCACCAAAAGATTATTATCTTCTCTACTTCAAATTGTGGAACCTTAAAAATATAAGAAGGGAATCTGTCACTTGTGGCTTTTCAAAAGATTAGGAGTTTGTGTTATTAACGCATTATGTGGAGGACCAAGGTGGGTTTTGATCACTCCTAAACTCTCTTCTCCCTCTCAAGCACAATCTAAATCTCTTGATCTATATTGTTATATTCTCTTGTACTTTTGATCTGTTATTTCTTTTATAACTTTGCTCCCGTCTATGAAGACGCTAGCAACCCTCTATCCTATACCGCTTTTACTTTCATTTTACAATATTTCCCCTTTTATCCAATCTTTTTCATTTTACAAGATATTGACAGCGATATATATTTTACATGCATATATATATATTGCTGTCAATAACTGGGTGTTGTATTACTAGCTATCCATTCCAATCCTTTATACATAAATCATGAGGACTTTATTTTATATAATATCCGTGGAAGGGAAGAGGGGAGATTTTATTGCTCTCGTGAATGAAGAAAACTCCCCTCTCTCTAAACCTCCAACTTTCATAATCAGCTGGAGGGGGTGGGAGCTTAGGCTCCCTCGCCCCTCACTCCTTCCCTACCCCTCTCCGTTTTTTACTTACCTAGTGTTTTTAGGTTTTTTTGTGTTTTTTCAGGTCTATTTTAGGAAGAATCACTGTTCGAAGCTCTACGGCACCCAACAGCCAACACGCGCCCCACTTGGAGGTTACCCAGCCGCCGGTCAACAAAACCACCGAATGCGGTCTCAACCGGAGTGGCGAGTAGCCCGCATGCACGGGTCGAAGATTTCAGAGATCTCCGGTGCGTGGCCCTCATGCGCTGCCAAGGAACCCTCTACCGTGGACATGCATGGCTGTTCCTGAACTAGCGTCTCTAGATCTACAAAGCCTGACCATCGGTTCTCTCTCCACCAGTCCTTTTGTGCACTGTTTTTTCCTTTTTACAGTGTTTCCATGGTGTAGTTTATTTATGCTATGTATTTATTTCCAAGAAAACAAAAAAAAAAAAACCCAGAATTGTAGTGCCTTCGGACCTTAGTCTGAAGGTATTTCTCCCCCCTCCGCTTAGGCAGTGACGTTGGGGTTTGGTTCTCCATTTCCGTTTAGTCGGATATGGAGTTTGGTTAATTGGTTCTTGGGAACTCTGTCTATGATAGAGTTGGGCTATCTCTTAGACTTAGGTCTTTAGAGATAGCCATTTGGACTAGACTCTGTCAGGCACAAAAGTGTACTGGGAAACTACAAACGATTGTAATTGGCTTAACTTTTTAAGTCAACCTTGTATGTCTACATTTAATGAATGGAAAGTGGTCCCTTATTCTAAAAAATATATATATATCCGTGGAAGCATTGTCTGTAGTTGACTTGCCTCTGCCAGTATATTAAAAAGCATTTTATTATGGGAAAGTTTACATTGGCCGCTTCTATTAGAAACAAAGTTTTGTCTTTGACTTGGTTGAAGTACTTGAGAGTATAGTTCCTTTATGAAATAGTTGGGACTTATTTACGTACTCATATATAGGAGTATATATATTATATTGAGTATAAAATGAACTATTGCTACTAGCAGGGGCAGAATTAGGATTTGGTGTCTGGGGGGCGATTGTCAAAGTGTGTGATATGTGTCAGCATAAGTAATATGTACCTTTTACACGTGACTATATAAAAAAATAATCATACGCCATAAAATTATATAATTTTTCTTTACTTACTCATATTTTTCTAAGTTTTAAGAAAAATTTATAGATCAAGAATAAACCTGAAAAAAATATCTAATAATATAAAAGTCGTTAGATGTTTTATTGTATAATTGTATTACTATTAATAAGTGAACAAAAAAAAAAAAAAAAAATGTGAATAACTAATATATTCTTCACAAAATTAGAAAATAAATTCTTCACATATTCTCTCTATCTCTCTATAAACATCTCATCAATTATCTAGCTAGATAAATCTGCTGCCTCCCATATGCAAGAATCTTCTAGATTTGTTTTAACTATTAGATAAACTCTTTTGAAACTTCTAGCTAGTTAAATGATTAATATGTGGTTAAAAACATCTCAAAGGTTGTAAAGGAAGATTATATACAGGTGATAGGCAAGAAATTTAATGAAGTCGAGAATGACCAAATGAGAAAAAAAAAAAAAAAATCATGTAACTATATATGTAAGCTCAGAAAGACAAGAAAAACTTATATGATATCATTGATATGAAACTAAACAAACCGCACAATGCACACCAAAGACAAATAAAGAGAAATAGAGATGTCAAATCAAGACTATTATGTTAATGGACTTGAAGATGTTTGAGCGATATAGTGTATATTTGAATGTTGGTGGGGCAATCTTAAATATTTTAAGAATATTTACACTTAAAATTATAATTATATAATATATAAGACTGATTCTTAAAATTTTTGGGGAGGCTCAACCCCTAACATAGTTCCGCCCCTGGCTACTAGTCTATCTAGTAAATACATTTCATTGCTTAATTTCCATGGAAATCTATTAAACACATGCACCAGCTTAATATATATCACTTACATTAGGAAATTCCTTTTTTTTTTTTTTTATTTGAATATGATAATGACTTCCATTCATGAAGAAACATTACAAAGTTTTGCTCATATAACCTTATTCACAATTTACTCAGCACCCTCCTCAGTCCAACATTGAAATTCATTCTAAGATAATGGAAATTTATATATATAATATATGTGAAACCCCGTTGCCTTCCCTCTTCACAAACTTGATCTGCCCATTCCTGAAAGCTCTCTCAGGTTCATCTTGGCTTGCCTGATTATATGCGACGCAGATACCAGGTCCAGCAATCTTCTTCACTCATCACAGCCTTAAGCTCATTTGTCTGTTCATCTTGGCTTGCCTGATTTCTTCTATAATTATACCCCAAGGAAGAAATAACCTGTGCTTAGCAACAGATACTCTTATCTTATCACTGTATACCATTTTTGTTTATATTTTTTAATTACATATGATAAAATGCAAGTATTTTTTTAAAAGTAAATGGTATACAATTTATTCATCTTCCATTCATTTGTCATCCTCTCATGTTCCACTCCACTTGACACTTGAAATTAATCACATGCATAGATCTATATATGTGATTAATTTAATTAATGAAATTAGGGAGGTTTTTAGGTGTTTATGAATATATTTATTCACAAACGTGTGAGAGTGAGAGATCATTGATCAAATAAAAGAATGGTAGGGGAGGAAACATGCATGCATGGAACGAGGTAGATAAAATAAATGATGTCCATTAATATCTTTAGTATATATATTAAATTAACAGCATATATATGGATTGATGTCATGTCTCTTGAGGTAAAAGAGGGGTTTTTTTTTATGTATTTTAATTCCAATATTGATGTAACGTCTTATGATCAAACACGGACTTTACTTAATTCGATTTGCTTAAAAAGTGGATAAATTAATATGAACAGTTCTAACTTTTCTAGAATCCGAGGTTGCCCCAGTACTTACTTAGTTCTTTCACAATGGGTACGTACATCGACTTGTTTAGCTTTTGGGTCAAACTACTTACACCCACAGTCATTTTGGTGCATGCAGCCTTTAATTAGTCCTTTTTAAAATTTTTGTTTTAAGGTTTCTACTTTTATTTTTAAGAACTGCATGGTTTAGTAATTCTCTATTTTTTTAGGCTTGCTTCTACAATATATGTACATACATATATATACATATCAATATGTGCCCTTTTCGATCATAGACTGCATTGAGTTTGTTGATAATATCACAGGTGACAAATTATAGAAAATGATACTATACCCATCAAAGTTTGATGACAAGTTCCTACTTCCGAATTCATACAAATTACAGTCCATAAGTAAACTATAAAAATCTCTTAACAATCTCTTGAAATCTCTTACCATATGCTGGTTGGACAAGCATATCTGAACTGATTATTGTTCTCTTTCCTATCTTTAATATTGGTCTCTATATATATGTTTCTGGTATTAATATTAGATTCTGGGAAATATATCATGGCATTTTCTTTATGCAGTCTTTTTTATTTATTACAATTAGCGGTTTCCTAACTCTATGCTAATGTGTGTATAATTACAAAAATTATAAGGATGAGGTGACATAGATGGTTGGAGCTTTCCGTTCAAGTGTCTTCTTGGTGCCTTTTTAAAGAGGTAGGGGACCCTTTTGAGGTAATTACTATAGACATGAAGGCATCCATGTTTATGCGCCTGCATAAACTGTTTATGTTTGAGGAGCAATAGGAATTTTGCTAGACTCAATTGTGCTATGCTCATCTCGGCCAAGCCTAGTTGTTGTAGCATATGGCTTCTTTTACATGTATACGTTACTTTTATGTAAGGACTTAGTTTTAAAACTTAGTTTTCTTAATTTCTCTAGATTAGAAGCATACTGAGTACTAATTTGGTCTTACATTGTATTGCTAAGTTGTAATACACAAGGGGAACACATAATGCATATATGAGTCATAGTTTTTATCGAATATTGATAGCATTTTTGTTAATTGTGGTTTGATTCAAGTTAATACATTTTGTCGTGGTATTATGCTGTGTAAATCTGTTCATAACGATATGTTTCAGAGTTTGCATCATTAAGTGCAGTTTCGGTTTGTAAGGTTTTCAAGCATGGGTTTAGGCATAATTCTTATATAGTGAAGTGTGCAAGTTAGAAATATCAAATGCATTTTGGGTTTTCTGAAATTGGTTTTGCATTACTCATATTTTAAGTCCAGCACTATTTTTTTTATATAATTACATGTAAGTTTGTGAGTCAAGGTAATTTTGGTGGGTCAACATTACACTTCTCAAACATTTATAGGTCCAATTGCAATTTTCAGAAAATTGCAAGTATTATGGACATATTGCTATTTTTAGAAGTTTAGTAGTGGATGATAAGTAACAAAAGAGGTGTATTACCGCTTCCTAACCTTACTGTAGCATTATTGAAGTCGTCGCCAATTTTATTTCCCTCAATTGCAATTTGTAGTGTAGCTTCTATCTTGCTCCAGAAGTTTTTGTTTTTTTGTCCACTCAAGAATAAAATGCGCCATTATAATAATCCTTTTTCTTATTGGTCAAAGAGGTAACTCCAAAATTACCGCCTAGTCTGATGTTTATGCTACCTCCCATTATAGTTTTTGATCAAGGCGGGGAAAAGGCATCCATGGAAACATGTTCATTTAAAAATTATATCTACAAGAGTCATTAAACAGCACCTCATTAAACAAGCATCCAGGTCGAGAACTTTTTCATTCCTTTCCAAAACCTCCCTATTTTCGCCCAAGTACTGTATTCACAAGTTCAGTTGATATGAGCATTACGTAATTCATAGATGCCATAATTGTTTTCCTTATAAGTAACGATAATATTCAAGCATACCATCTACACACTTCCATAACCTCCAATATAGTTCCAACTCTTGTGTAGGTGGATCATCTAGTTTGCATCTTTATATGCACCTTCTTTCTGCCCTATACCAACAAATCCCACATATATGACTATGTTTAACAGTATGACATATATTTTCTACAGCACTTCACCACTTCTTGCATAAACACAATGAACTATTCACCACTACCTTCATCACTCCACAACGATCTTCCATGACAACCCCGGTTAGTATCGTTTTCTCCATCTTCTCTTGTTCTCCACAAGCAAGTAACTTCGACTCGGCTGTACACTTTTGATCACCAATGCACTTTCTCAAATTCTTTACTCGTCCTCCATATAGCTAAATTTAAGTTATCCTTTTTGCTGATATGCTGTTTTCAACCTTTTTAGTTGGACAAAAGCTGGATGAACCTTATCGATAGACTTCGTTCGCCTGCATACATCGAGGGGGTTAACACTTTCCTCACCCTGGCACAAAACCATTCTCAAGGAATTGATCGCATTCGGTGTCCATGCCGTGAATGTCGTAATATGTTCTTCTTACCTATATTTGAAGTGGAGAGTCATTTGTTCATTAAAGGGATTAATCCAAATTATACCCATTGGATATTTCATGAGGAGGAGGAAACACAAAGTTTCAATGACGATCACGACGATAGTGTTGCTGATTATGCCAACGAGTAAATTGATGACATGGACCATATGTTAAATGACACTCGGTCAGGCACATTCGTTGATGTTCCCCAAGATCATGGCAATCCATTGCCAACTGGTGGATCAATACCAGATCCCTCCCTAAGTTCATCTTTCAACCAGCTACTAGAGGATGCCCGACGTCCACTTTTTGCTGGCTGTATAAAATTCTCAAAACTGTCATTTATTGTGAAATTGTTACACATTAAGACACTCGGTGGGTGGTCAATAAAGTCGTTTGATATGCTACTTAACCTATTGCGGTCTGCCTTTCCTGATATGGAATTGCCACAGTCATATGAGGAGTCAAGGTCATTGGAGCGGAGTTTGGGTTTCAACTACCACAAAATTCATGCATGTCCCAATAACTGCATCTTGTTTTGGAAGGAAAATGCTAATCTGAATGAATGTCCTACCACTAAGGCTTCAAGGTGGGTGCTTAATAATCACAGGGCACGTCTTATCCCTCAAAAAGTGTTGGGGCATTTTTCTTTGAAGCCAAGATTGCAATGTCTCTTTATGTCTACAAAGATAGCATGTGATATGAGATGGCATAAAGAACAATGGCCGACCGATGAGGCCAGTATGAGACATCCTACAGACTCAGAGTCCTGGAAGAGATTTGATGAAGAACATAGTTGGTTCGCTTAGGATGCTCGCAATGTAAGGCTTGGGATGGCAAGTGATAGTTTCAATCCATTCAACAATATCGCTAAACCGTATAGCATTTGGCAAGTAATCCTAGTCCCGTATAACTTGCCGCTGTGGATGTGCATGAAAGATCAGTTCTTCATGACATCCTTCATTATTCCTGGGCCAAAATCTATAGGTAATGATATCGATGTTTATTTGCAACCGTTAATTGATGAATTGCTTCAATTTTGGGAACATGGGGTACCTATGTATGATGCCTCCATAAAGGAAACGTTCATGTTGCATGCTACTTTAATGTGGACAATCAATGACTTCCCCGCGTATGGAAATTTTTCTGGATGGTCAACAAAAGAAAAATTGGCATGTCCATCCTGTAATGCGGGCACAGCTCCAATTGGTTGAAGTATGGTCGAAAACATTGTTATATGGGACATCGTCGTTTCTTGCCACCAGATCACATGTGGAGAATGCAAAAAAATTTGTTCAATGGTAAAGAAGATCATCGCATACCACCAAGGGTTTTAGAAGGAACTTATATTTTAGCTCAACTATAGATGCTTGGGGATGTGCAATTTGGTAAATCTCGTCGAAAGAGAAAACGCTTTACTGAAGAGTTGAACTGGACAAAGTGTAGCATTTTCTTCAAGCTACCGTATTGGGTAACCCTGCGTCTTCGACATAATATTTCTGATAACCTTTTGTGCACTTTAATGAACATTCCTGGTAAAACTAAGGATAATAACAACTCTCGACGTGACTTAGAGATTTTGGGCTTCAGAAAAGAATTAAAATTGAAGCATGAAGGTGAACGTTACAATGCCACATGCATTGTACACATTACACGGTGAAGAAAAGAATAAGTTTTGTGAATGATTGGCTGATGTGAAATTTTCAGATAGATTCGCTTCCAATATCTCGCATTGTGTTTCTATACGTGATTGCAAAATCTTAGGATTGAAAAGCCACGACTGTTATGTTTTCCTGCAAAGACTACTTCCTATTGCTGTTGGGGGGTACTTACGAACTGATATTGCCTTGGCCTTGATTGAACTGAGCACTTTCTTCAAGGAGTTGTGTGCCCGAACCGCCTATCCTAGCTCCAAACTGATATCGTCGCAATTTTATGCAAATTGAAGATGATATTTCTCCCTTCGTTTTTTGATGTCATGGTCCATATAGCTATCCACCTACCCCGTGAGACCATTCTTGGGAGTCCAGTACAATACAGGTGGATGTATCCATTTTAGAGGTATCTCGGCAAGTTCAAGCGGTATGTTAAGAATAAAGCCTGCCCAGAAAGCTCCATAGCCGAAGCCTACATTCACATTGAATGCTTAACTTTTTACTCAATGTATCTCCAAGATATTGAGATGAAGTTTACTCGAATGGACCGCAACATTGATGGTAGATAAGCAGAGAATATAGATGGATTCAAGATTTTCAACCAGAAAGTTTGGCCCATGGGTATGGCTTCGAACTTGCAATTATCAAATAAACTCCTTAAGGAAGCCACTTGGTACGTCCTCAACAATTGCGATGAGATTGGACCCTACCTAAAGTAAGCATCCATTATCTCTAAAGTTCAAACTTATTTTCTTATGGCTTTTGGGGGACAACTCATTTATGTTGTATGCCCAACACGTAATGTATGTATATTGTTTTTGTTATTTTGTGTTCTCCCAATGCAGGGAGCACTACCAGAAATGTAATGTGCACAGTCCAAATTGTATCGATCGAACACATCAAACTGAGTTTCCAACTTGGTTCAAGAAACGTGTAAGCTAGCTTGCTCCCTCCCTATTTAGATGAACTTGATCCTTTTCGATTAAGTTGAAGAAACTGTAAGTGATGACCTTCCAACAATATTGTTGTAGGTTCAGGATCAGCGTATCACCAACCCACTTGATGTGACCGCTGATCTGTATGCGTTAGCTTGCAGTCCTGAACGGTGGGTTGCATCCTATGCTGCTTGCATTATAAATAGCAAAAGGTTCCATACTAAAAAAATGTGAACTTCAGCGGCATACACAAAATTCAAGGGTGTTGGTAACTAGTGACGAAAGTACTAATAATGTTGACTTCTACGGTGTTATTAATGATATCGTGGAGTTACACTACATGGGGAGGCGTCGGGTGTACTTGTTTATGTGTGATTGGTTTGACGTGAGGGATCTAAGACGAGGGGTACGAGTTGATAAGCATATAACCAGTATCAACATAGACAGGACTTGGTATAATGATGAACTATTTGTGTTGGCATGCCAAGCTTCCCAGTATTTTTACATCAGAGATATAAGGGCGAAAGGGAGATAGTTTGTGGTGCAGAAGTACATGAATAGGAATGTATATGACATTCCACCGGTGCCAAGGGTGTTAGAAGATATTGATGGCGAATCAAGTGATGATGATGCTTATCAAGAAGATGAGTCATCATATAACTATGCACCATTTTCGTGTGATGCATGTCCAGTGTTAACTCCACTGAATAGGAATGATATAGAACCTATCCACATTAATGCACNGCGTATCACCAACCCACTTGATGTGACCGCTGATCTGTATGCGTTAGCTTGCGGTCCTGAACGGTGGGTTGCATCCTATGCTGCTTGCATTATAAATAGCAAAAGGTTCCATACTAAAAAAATGTGAACTTCAGCGGCATACACAAAATTCAAGGGTGTTGGTAACTAGTGACGAAAGTACTAATAATGTTGACTTCTACGGTGTTATTAATGATATCGTGGAGTTACACTACATGGGGAGGCGTCGGGTGTACTTGTTTATGTGTGATTGGTTTGACGTGAGGGATCTAAGACGAGGGGTACGAGTTGATAAGCATATAACCAGTATCAACATAGACAGGACTTGGTATAATGATGAACTATTTGTGTTGGCATGCCAAGCTTCCCAGTATTTTTACATCAGAGATATAAGGGCGAAAGGGAGATAGTTTGTGGTGCAGAAGTACACGAATAGGAATGTATATGACATTCCACCGGTGCCAAGGGTGTTAGAAGATATTGATGGCGAATCAAGTGATGATGATGCTTATCAAGAAGATGAGTCATCATATAACTATACACCATTTTCGTGTGATGCATGTCCAGTGTTAACTCCACTGAATAGGAATGATATAGAACCTATCCACATTAATGCACGAGAAGTCATTAGTCCAGCTTGCCAAAACATAAATTCATCCAACTTCATTGATGATGGCATGGTTGCTTTTGGTTCAAGAGATGCTTATGTCGATGGGGAATATTTAGATGAGGAGGACTTAGACACAAACGACGAGTCCGTGTCTGAATAGACAACCAGCTGAGTATTATATGC
>QEOT01002703.1:29928-54028 GCA_003123785.1 Pterocarya stenoptera
ATAATGATAATGCCATTGAGAAAGATCATAAAAGGTTCACTTCTCTTATGAATTAGTAGTGGTGGGTCGAAATTCTATTTTTGTGTTTATCATGGTTGTCAGTGTATCGAGTATACTCAAAATTCATATCTGCATTCGTGACAAAAGATCCAATTTAACATTTTAGAGATCTAAAATTGAGACCCACGTTTGCTGAGATCATGGCTGCTTTGAAGCCGTTGCAGAAACCAATAACCAGTTCTCAGGGTCCCAGGCCAAGTACATCCACAGGTAGTGGCCGTTAGAAGGCTCTACCATCACAAACTGCTGAAGAAGCAGGCTAGACGAGCAAGCTATACCCCATCATACTCTCTGTCATTGGACTGCAAAAATATGGGGTGAAGTTCTAGATTGCCTTGGACTAGTCTGAGAAAGTGATGGGTTGATTTCCCTACATTCAAACCAATTTGAGATTGTGATTCTTTTTTCTCAATTCCCTTTTTTCCCCATCACAGTGCTGCTATCCTCAAGGTTTGTATATTTGTTTGTAGAAATCCATTGAAATTGTTGTAATCAATGCTTTGAAAATTTTTCTTTTTGTGGTGTTCTTCCATTTTGATTTTCTAACTGAGTTGATACAAAGATAGAATGCAATCTGCATTAGTTGTTAGTACAAGGATGAGCAGAGGACAGCATTCCCTTTATGTTCTACAACTATTTAACAGAACAGGCCATTTTACAACCAACTAAGGTGATTGCCATTTCATCAAAAATACTAAAACTTTTTGTTGATTTGAGTTTTTAAGTTTTACATTTTTTGTTGCCAAGGTGAAATATTCTCGTTCAATGTTGATTATTAAAATTTCTTTTTCTTTTTGTAACGGAAAATCCTCTCATTACTTACAATCTCTCGTATTCAATTACCTATAAGAATATGTTGATATTTTCGTATAAAAAATAAAAAAAAAAATCAAATAATAAACATGAAAGTATAAAAGCTTCTATTCCTCATTCTACTTTATGCAACAACTACTACTATTCCTCATTCTTCATCAATGGTGATGATTTTTTCTCCGCTACCAAGACTTGTGGCTGTTCCATTTGTTTTGGCGTCCAAGAGAGAAGGCCTTCGAACATGCAGTTTTTCCTTACGAATTGGTAAATTGCTCATCTTGACGAACTTGAGGAATGATTGGGCTCCAAGAAAGCTACGTAACTGTATATTGATCTTCTGATTTTGTCAAGATCAGCAATATGCCAATTATTGGTAAGGAGAAATTGCATGTTCCAAGGCCTTCTCTCTATGCCAAGTAGCAATATGCTTATGAGTAGGGATAGATCATAATCGTAATATTACTTTACAAAGTCCATGTAGGTTGAGATACTGAAAAAGTGAGAACTTTTTCGTAAAGGGATGTCATATTTCAGTAAAAGAGTCTGCTTTTATTTTGATCCTCTAGTGGGTATGATTCCATTAGCTTACTCACGCTATGGATGTTTTACTATGGGCTATCGTAATCAGTAATTGGAGCGGTAATGTTCGTTTTGCAGTAATTAATTTGGACTCTGGAGAAGTTTTGCTTGTTGGGAGCATATGTTCCTTTTGTCAAGTGATCTATCACAACCTTGCATTTGCAAGCAGAATATTGTTGCAAATTCCGAGTGCGATGGATGGCATTTCTCATACCAAAATAATTTGCTGTCTTCACAATTGCTGGATCATGAATTCTTCTTCTCTGCCTCAAATGTACTCTTCTAAAATTGCAGCAAGCGGTTGCCATTCCAAATATTTCATCCTGCTTTTGCTTTATGTTTCAATGTCAATAGCTAATATAGCTATATGATCTGTCAAGAAGGGGTTTCAAAAGTTCTCTGTTTTTTATTTCATATGTTCAAGTGCTTTGTCATATCTGTTTAGAATTTTTGTTTCTATTGAATTTTGTAATCTTCCTTTGATTTGGTAAATGAAAAACTGTATTTCATTGGATTTTTCTACTCTGCCTTTGAACTCTTCATGAACTGGTATTGGTGCAGATTAGAATTGCAGACTTTGAAAGTGGTTGAGATTCTTCTTATTTTCACACTTATTTTCCTTTTAGCATCAAGCATGTGATCTACACCGCCTTGTCTGAAAATACAGTTTGTTTCACCTCTCTCAGCTTCCTACAGCACTCTCAATGGCTTATCTGTTTTGCAATTTTATGTAAAATGATTAACAAGAAGCTCTAAAAGTTGAGATTAGGGTCTGAAATAAATAAGGTTGCTCGACAAGCCGATGAGATCAGCTCTATCAAACTCAGATTCTGCTCTATTCGTTTGTCAAACGAGCATTCATGATTCCATGAATACGAAATTAGAATTGATTATTAAACGATACAACTCTTGTAAAATGTGGCTCGACTCGTTCAAAGCTCATATACACTCAAATAACTTTGTACTTCGTATTTTTGTAGTATTATCTCTATATTTATAATGAAAATACATTTTAATATTTAAATAGATTAGAGGAAAGCATGTTCCTAATACTAAACATATTACTTGATTTCATATAAGCTAATCATTGATTTGCGTATATATACAATTTATATATTAGATAATAGCAAAACGTCAGAATCTGTTTGTCAAAGCTTATGCTATGTCAAATCGAAGAACTCGTGAGTAAATTCGAACTCCCCTCAAATATTAAATGAGTTGTTCGTGAACATAAAATCAAACTCGACTCACTCGAAATTGACTCTTTTATGCTCCTAGTAGAGATGATCACCTCAACGCTTAAAAGTAAATCATGAATATACCTAATTGAGGTGTGGCAATATTGCAGTTTAGTATTTAGTTTCTACACTACTAAATCGAATTACAAAATTATAGAAAAGGATTACACCTCCCGGTGGAATTCCAATGGGTTGTGCCTCTGAGCAAAAATAGAGAGAAAAAAAGACGGTTTTTTTTTTAAGAAAGAGTTGGGGTCACATGTCCAAGATTGAATTCTCCCCAATTTTATTAATAGACCCTCACTTATGGTGGAGGAATATCGTGGTTATGTTTTCAGCATTTAGGGGTTTACATAAAACCAAAACCCAGCATGCAAAAAGAAGACCAACCTAACCAAAAAAAAAAAAACAAACCTCAACACCTGTTGAACAAAGAAAACTCTAAGCAACTCTCAAATTAGGCAAACCACACCGATCCAGTCGCAAAATTCCGTCAAGCATATGTGGAATATTTCCTTGTATAAACTCTTCAGAACTCCCACTACTACCCAGTCTTGCAAGGCAATCTGTTGCATAATTTCCTTCTCGAAAAACATGTTGATACGCACATTCATCCTAGTGAGAAGACATTTGATTTCTTCCCAAGAATCCTCCAAATACCAAACATTACATCGACCTTCTGTAAGCCAGTTAACAATCAAGAGCGAATCCAACTCAAGGAAAATATTATTAATACCATATAACTTACAATGTCGCAAGCCAAGAAGAAGCGCCATCAATTCAAAGCGATTATTAGAACCAATGCCAGTATATGCAGCAAACGCAAACTGAGTAAGGCCCTCATGATTACGTAACACACCTCCTGCACTAGACTCACCTGGATTATTAAGACTACTACCATCCACATTTAATTTAAACCATCCCCGATTTGGCTTATGCCAAGAAATTGCATGCACCTGTTTTAGACGAGCTTGAATAATCGGCAGCTGTTGCAGAATAGAAATATCCTGTTTATTCCATTGGTCATAAACTCTCAATCTACTACCAACCCACCAATCTAGTATTTAACTGACCTCCATAAAGCATCAAAATGCTCCCGACGACCTTCCATTCAAGTAGAGCACCTCCATGACCACAAACTCCAAATTATAATCGCTAAAACCAAACCAACCAAATTACTGACTTGAGAGGATTTTTTTCTTCTTCTAATCCATGCTTCCACTGTCTGAAGCCAAGATTGATTAGACACGTACGGAATACCCAGAATAGTAGAGCAAGTCTGCCATAATTTCGAAGCTATTCTACCCCCATATAAAACATGATTTAAATCCTCAAAAGCACCTTCTTCACAACATTCACATTTGGAAACCACAGGAATACCCAGGCGCCTTATACGGTCATCTATGCTCAACTATGTGAAAAAGCTTTCCACATTGCCACGGAGAATTTCTTAGGCAAAGCCGAATGCCAAATCCATTCCAACCATTGTCGTTTTGGAGCAACTATACGAACTAAATTCCAAGCGTTCAATGAAGTAAATTTGCCGTCCGAGTTACCCAACCATATTAAAATATCAGAACCATTTTTGGTACTCCCTATTTTAGACAAAATTTGGTCAGATAATTTGCGCCCCACAAGATGCACCAACAATTCCACATCCCAACTATTTTCGAGCATACATTCTTTAGTACCCTTAAAATACCTTGCAACTAAGCAAGATAGTTTTATCAAATACAATTGACCAAACTTGTTTCTTTCTTTGTTTCTTTGAATTTGTTGCATGGAGGAAGGGATGGAGTTGTAAAACTTTGGATTTGATAGTCATATTTTGGAATCCTTACTAAAGGCAATAATGTACAACAAGACTTGTCTGGCATATATTAGTATTTCTGGATGTGATTTGCTAACTCATTTTGCAAGAGGCCAAAAGTTGAGATCTTTTCCAACGAATGGCCTACCTCCCTCACTTTAGAGACTTCATATCAATAGATATCGTCTCTTGAAAGAACACTACAAGAAAGATCAGAGAGGAGAGTGGCAGAGGATAGTTGACATCCCTTATGTTCAAATTAATCGCAAATACATTTACGACATAGATCCAAAGGTCCTTTGAATGTTTAATGGTGGCATTGGAGGATAGCTTGCTGCGACTCTGGTTTGTATGCTGAGTGTCTAAATATTTGTCTCGTGTGGGTTTTTGTTCTCATTGGGTTTGCATTATGCAGTCATAACTAGTGTTTGTCAAGATTTTCAATTCTCCAAGAAAAGAGAGAAATTTGTATAGAAAAAAAAAAATCCCCTATTTTACTGATTGAGAATATATATATAAGAGATTAATGCAATTTGTCAATTTTTTTTTCTTTTCTTTTTTTTAAAAAAAGAGCCAGTTGCGCCACAAATAGCGTCTCCGTCCTAAGTTTATTAAAAAATCATCACTTATGGCGGAGGAATACCATGGCTACAACTTATATACTTGGGGGTTACAATATTCATCAAAAAACCAAAACCCAAGTATCCAAAAAACATAACCAACTTATTTTTTATTTTTATTTTTTTTAATGACCTTAATTTTTTTTATAAGTTTATACACTATATTAAAAACCTCATGTATGGCGGAGGCAAACCGTGATTACAAAAAAAGAAAAGTTTATACTTAATGTTATTTCAAGGAGACCTTATACATGCCTAGCGTCTCAATAAAGGAAGGCCTAACTTATCCACTTTCAAAATTCCTTTCAGCTTATGCTATAGTTGCCCATAATTTGTCCAAGTTCTTGATGATTGAGTATCAAGTCTAGCCAAAAAATCAGCATCGGCATTACACTCCCTAAATATATGACTAATAATAGCCTGTCGACTTGAAAGAATCTCTAGTATCTCATCCCAAAAGTCCTCCAGGTACCAAATTCCACAGCGTTTTTCCTCCAACAAGTTCACCACTAGCATGGAATCCAATTCCACTTCCACTTTCATCAAGCCCATTTCCTTGCAATACTGTAAACCATAGAGTAAGGCCATAAATTCTGCAGCATTGTGGGTACCGTGTCCTAAACCTACCAAGAAAGCCAATAACATATTTGCTTTGTTATCATGAATAATACCACCTGCCCCCATGCGGCCAAGATTGCCCCGACAGCTTCCATCCACATTCAATTTGACTGATCCCTTAGCAGGCTTTAGCCATTTAACAATGTGCACCTTCTTATGTTTGGGCACAATAAAAGGAATAGCTAATTCTTCCAACACCTGTACATCTTCCACCTGTATTTTCCTCCCAGCTTTTAATCTCATTCCAACCCAAGATATTGCAACTTTAATTGAAATCCATAAGGCTTCGATTGATACCACTTTACCTTCCATCCTTGCTTTGCAGCGCCATGTCCATAAGGCCCAAGCTATAATAGATGGAATGAGCCCCACTAGGCTTCCTTTTTGTGAAGAAAGAGTTGCCCGACAGAACCATAAATCAACTCTCTACTTCCAATTCCTGTTTAGGACAAAAGGCATGCTCAATAGACGGCGCTGGTTATTGTGATTGACGGGTTTCTCGAAAGGCTCTTTTCCAGTAAGATATTTGGGAGTCCCTTTAATTTCTAGTCGTCTAAGAGTGGCTCATTTTGATGATATGGGGGCTCGTATTAGGGAAAGATTGGGGGGTTGGCAGCATCACCTGCTGTCAAATGGTGCACGGCTTCTGTTATTGCGGCATGTTATCTCTAGTATGCCGATTCATTTAAATTTCAGTTGTGCATGCACCAAAAATGGTAGTGGCAAAAATCAACCAAATTATGAGCAACTTCTTTTGGGGGTCTTCTGAGGGCAAGCTAAAACTAAAATGGAAGGCTTGGCATTTTTTATGTAAGCAGACAAGTGAAGGTGGCGCCGGGATCAAAGGTTTAGAGGAAGTTCATCTTGCTCTATTTATGAAACTTGCTTGGAAAATGATGACTGAAAACTCTTTATAGTCAAAATTCTTCAAAGCTAAGTATGTCAAAGATCAACATATATCCTTGGTTGAGACTAAAGGTTCTTTATTCTGGAAGGAGATCTTGCGCTATGTTCCACAGGTTTTGAGTAATGCGACATGGCGTATTAAGGAAGGGAATATCTCCTTTTGGCGGGATGAATGGCTTGAAAATGTCCCCCTGGTAAATGAATTTCCTATCCATGATAGACCTTTGTTAAACAAATGTGATTGCAGGATTGAAAATGGATGGGATGTAGATTTATTAAGGAACTTGGTGGGAGAGAGTAAGCTAGAAGCTATATTAGATTGTTTGGGTGGGTCCAAGCAGGGTGCGGATATGCTGGTTTGGAAGCCGAATCTGAATGGTAAATTCTCAACCAAATCTGCTTGGGAATGTGTAAGAGTTAAAGCTCCAAAAATGATCTGGTTGGAGTGGATTTGGCATGCAACTCTCCCAAAATTTTCTTTGATAAATATGTGGAAGGCATTTAATTCTTGTCTGAGTGTTGATGAACGAATTCATATACTGGGTGTCCCTTTGGTATCCAAATGTGTATGCTGCGAAGAGGGCAACTCAGAAGACCAGGATCATAAAAGAAAAATCTATATCCACCAACCAGCCTGCTAATCTAGACTAACCCCGTATATAAGCCATACCCGATTTATCCAATCTATACAATCCCCTTATTTCTATATCCAATAGACCAACATTCCGGAAGACCTTATTCACTCTTTGAGCACCATATTTCGCCAACAGATTAGCAACGCTATTAGCTTCTCTGAAGCAATGATTAATAGAAAAATCGAATTCCTCTAAAAGAACCACTAATTTGTCCCAAAAATCCCGAAGGTACCAAACAATACACTTCTTATCAACAATCCAGTTTGCAACCACTAAAGAATCACATTCAATATCAATTTTACTAAAACCCAGTTGTTTGCATAAACTCAATCTCTCTAACAATACTCTGAGCTCAACTACATTATTAGAACAATAACCAAAATATTTGGAAAAAGCAAATACTAATTTTCCGATATCATCCCTCAAGACCCCTCCTCCACCACTTTTGCCAGGATTACCAATGCTACTTCCATCAACATTCAGTTTAAATCTTCCCGGACTAGGCATAGACAAGAGAACAATACGTGGCCTTCTTCTATATTTTTCCACAATTTTAACATCCATCCTTTTCAGAACCTCCATATCCCCCTTAGACAGCTTTTTCACCTTTTCTATTTTCTTAGCTACATTTCGAGCCCAGAATTTTACTGAACTCCAAACCACTTCCAAATTCTCATGTTTCCCCTCCATCTGGTCCTTTTTCACAGGGACATTTTATTTGGAAGCAGTTTATTCCAAACCCATCGAAACCAAACATTCCTAGCAGATTTAACTCGAAGGATATCCCATGCCGACTTTGTAGAGAAAGAACCACTTTTATTCGGAAGCCAAATCAACACATCCTTCTTATTACTCAAATTCCCAGTTGTTTCCATAATCTTTGTCACCAATTGAGGACCAACCATATCTTGCAACTTTCCAATATCCCATATATCATTAATCAGCAGCTCTTTAATTCTGTTCTCAAGAAATTCTATTTGGTGCTCAAGGTCATATAAAGGACCCTCATCTAAGAATTTATCATACCAGAAAGATAAGTCACCCTCATTCACCTTCCACTTTGAATTTTCAAGGATAAAAGGAATCCCCTCCACAACTTTATGCCAAAAACTGGAACCTAAAATTCTCCCCAAACACAAACTCAGCTGCTTATTCTTTACATATTTGGCTCGAAAAAAATTCGACCATAAACTATTTTGTGTCAACAGCGGCCACCCAAATTTGTGAAATAAAGAGCGTTGAACTTCCCCCAACTTCATAATACCAATCCCTCTTTCCATTGGAACAGTCATTTTATTCCACGCCTTCCACCTTCTTTTAGCTTTTCCATTTTTTTCTCCAAAAAAAAAAAAAGCTGAAAATAAACTCTCTAACTTCTTGATCATAGATTTCGGCCTTTGAACTACTGACATCAGATGAATTGGCATACTCGAAAGTACATGTCTCAACAGAATTAGCCTTCCACCTAGTGACAACAAACGGCTCTTCCATCCTTCCAATTTATTTTCAACTTTCTCTACTAAATAATCTAAGTGCCTGGCAGTTAGTCTACCATCTACAATCAATGCCGCCAAGTATTTACAAGGAAACTCACCTTGCACAAAACTAGTCACCCATCAAATGTCACTAATTCTCTGTGATGACAACTTGTTGGAAAAATAAATCGCCGACTTCTCATAATTAACTTTCTGACCCGTCCATCTCTCATATTGAGTCAAAACATTCATCAAACATCTAATTGTGCCTTTCGAAGCATTCACAAACAATACGATGTCATCAGCATATAAAAGATGAGAGACCACAAGGGAATTTACCAGATGGGAGAACAATTGGATTTTCTTTTCAGTCACCTTTTCCTTTATCATCTTAGAAAGGACCTCCTCCATAATAATAAATAAGTACAGTGAGAGAGAATCACCTTGTCTAAGTCCTCTATTAGACTTGAAGAAGCCTTTGAATGTACCATTCAACATTATCAAAAACCACGGCGTTGTAACACAATTTTTAATCAAAGCACAAAAATCTGCTGGGATACCAAAGTTGTGCAAAACATGTAACAAAAATCTCCAATTGACCCTATCATATGCCTTAGACATATCAATTTTCATAAACACATTACGACCCAGAGCGTTCTGATGTAATAATTTCAGCATTTCTTGAGTGAGAGAAATGTTCTGAAAAATGCTCCGACCCTTAACGAAGGCACCCTGCTCCGACGAGATCATACGATCCAGCACTTATGCTAATCTGTTCACAATGAGCTTAGCAAAAACTTTATAGATCACGTTGCACAAACTAATGGGCCGAAATTTGTCAAAACTTGTAGGGCCCCTTCACTTTGGGAATTAGAACAATAAATGAAGATGTATAAAATCTCTGCAAACCCATACCTTGAAAAAAGTCTGCTACTGCATTTCTGACATCCATGTGAACTATTTCCCAACATGACAAATAAAATAGAGAACTGAAACCATCTGGCCCCGGACTTGAGTCCTTTGGGATAGAGAGCAATACCTCATGAATCTCCTTATCAGTAGGAGCCAACCTAAAACATCTTTCCTCATTCTCTCCCACCACTGAACTAATTAGGTGGGATAAATTTGGCAAATCCAAATTTTCCTCTTCCGTCAAAAACCATTCAAAGTAACTCACAGCTTCTTCATGTATTTCCTCAGGCGACGCAAGGAACCTACCATCAGGAAGCCTCATATTTTCCATCTTATCATTACGTCTTCTTTGTGCAATAACCGCATGAAAATACTTAGTATTCTGTTCTCCCTCATCCATCCATTTATGTTTAGCTTGTTGCATTAATTGAGCATCTTCTCTTTTAACCCACTAATCCAACTCATCTCTAGCTTCAAGAAAATCATACTCAATCTCCCTTGAGTACTTGTTTTGAAGCTCCACATCAAGGACCTCAACTCTTTCCTTCAGTGCTCTAATATTCTCCTCCACTTTCCCAAATACATCTTTATTCCAGGTACGTAACGCCACCTTTAATCTCTTCAATTTTCCAGCCAGAGTAAATAAATCATCTCCGGAACTAAAAGGTTCATTCCAAGATCTCTCAACTACCTTTAGAAAATCATCATGTGAAACCCACATGTTCTGAAAATGAAAAGGCGTCGGACCATACCTTTTAAATTCCCTGCAAACTGCACCAAAATAGGTGCATGATCAGATGTTCTTCTACTCAAAAACCGAACTGAAACCTCCCTAAACTTCACTGCAAAAAGGATTGTTAAGAAGCATGCAGTCAAGCTTTGCCCAACTCCTCGCCATCCCTTGCTGCCATCACACCAAGATAATTGTCTTCCTTCAATTTTCCAATCAAGCAAACCACAAGAATTAATGCATGAATTAAATTCATTCATAGCATTCCTTGGCCCTGGTAGTCCACCAGCATGTTCATCATCCGAACGGATAATGTTAAAGTCACGACTAACTATCCACGGAATACCAGAACAAGAAAAACTGCACAAGTGATCCCACAACTGTCTTCAATCCACCATTAGACATTTAGCATACATGAAGGTAGCCAAAAACATACAACCATTTTTTGAGAATAATCCTGTAAGAGGTTGATTGGTAACACTAACCAAATCCATATTCAAATCATTCTTTCAACAGATCCATATCTTCCCACCATCTTCAATAATTGAACTAAAATTATTGAAGCCAATTCTTAGAGCCCATCTTTCCACTTTCTTGACAGATAAGAAAGGTTCCAAAATCACAAGAATTGAAATTTTATGCTTACGAATCAATTTCCCCTATCTACGTTCAGAAGTGCCTAACCCGTGAACATTCCACACCAAAAGATTTCCAATCATAAGGTTAGTTTATTAGGTTGGACCTTCTTTCGTCGCGACTTCCTCACAGCTACATCTTTTGCATCCATACTCACAGAATTCACAAGACTACATCCCGGGTCCGAACAACAATCCTTCTCACAATCCACCTCTACTACCATTTCTTCTTTAGATAGCACTTCAAAGCTATTCTGACATCGAACTACTTCCTCAGGATGCACAACAACATTCTTTCCTGCTATATTCTCTACCTCCTCTGCATTAACATTCGTCACGTTCACCACTTCAAAACCATTAGACACTGCAGTATCATCTCTAACATTTTCAACCAGCGGGACAGCAACAAGTGGTACGTTATCATCAGACTCACCTCTAATGAGGCCAATATCTGGGGGACTTTCATCAGTAATCACTTGTTCGCCTTTATCAATAAACACCACTACCGCCTGTTCATCCTCCTTACTTACACCACTATCATCCCCCATTACCTCAACTTCTCCTTCTTCGAAAGATTTATTTTTACAGCCCACTATCGTCCAAACATTCTTATCATCCTTCTTATTCCCTGCTTTCCTCCATTTACATGTTTTGGTTTTTGTTTAGGCTTCATCCCCACCCTACAAACCACAGAGGTATGCCCCTGTCAAAAACATTTGGTATAGTAGAACCCTCTCTTCTCGTAAACTACTTCTTGCCAAATCTGATGCTTTTGTCCAACAACAATCGGAAAGCCATCTACCATCGCATCTTGAAGGTCCACTTCTACACAGATTCTAGCCCCTGTAGCATGTGTATGATACAAAGTAGCATTGTCCTTCCCAAGAAATTTCCCAAATCTTGTTGCAAAACTTTGAAGACAATCCAACCGATAAAGATGCAATGGTAATCTAGGAAGGAAAATCCATTGCGGGACAATTGATGGTTCCTTCTTGACATCAAAATCAACAGTCCAACTAAAAAGCCTAAATTGACAACCAAACACAACTCGTCCTTCCCTAGCCCAATCATGAACATAGTCTTTCTCATTAGCCAAATGCAAAAGCACATGATAATCAACCATAAAGCTTACCATCGGCACCTCAGTGAATCCCCAAGCTATAATAATATTCAAAATCAGAACATCAATGGACGGTCGTGTCGAAGTGAATTTAAGGACCAGGGCAAATTTTAGGTCTACATCCACTCTAGCCATCTCCATATCAAAGAAAACAAAACCAAGCTCCCCATTAATGTTTTCAGGTTTCCTCAAAGGCAAACAAAACTTTGGCTGCTGCAAAGGCCTCTGTAAAGCCTTCACAAAAGATTGTCAATCTCCCACAGTCGGATCTATCCCCACCTTCTTCTTCTCATTCCCAACCTTAGAATCCCCTCCACATGCTGCACTCCCTCTACCATCCCGCCGGCACAGGGCCACCGGAGGGCTTACAAAAAGCCCAAAAAACCTTCGCAATCCCCAGAAAATGAAAACCTAGCAGAGGACCAAAAATCACCCTGCCACGTCTACTTTAATTTTTTTCTCTTGATTATGCAATTTTTCAGTTATTATATCTAATTGTAAATTTTTAATGAATCAAAGTAATCCCATTTTGATGTTGAGCTACAAATTTTATACCCCATAATTTCTAAGCATTTCTTTTGTAGCTTTGAATTTCTCATCCACTCTCGGCAACTCAATGATTTAAAAAAGAAAAAATAATAGACCAATTCAGTAGATTCCAAACTTGCAATGTACATGAAGAGGAGGAAAATACTGATAATAGGCACACGTCAATTTCTTTATTTGTTACCAACTGCATGCAACCTTGAATCCACTTGCTGAATGAACATGGGCTCCATGACACAAATTTCAAGGAACATTGGCTCGGACTTTCGGTCCATTATTCATTCTAGAAATTGAATTGAGGATTATTGTTCTGAGTTTTCTATTCCCTTCTATTATATCTTTGATTTTTATTTATGGATTTTTTTTTTTTGTTTAAAAAAAAATGCTCAATGAAAACTTGTAGTTAATATCCTCTAAATTTTTGGTTTACAAGGTTGTTTTGAGGACTCAAATGATTACCTTAACTGATTTCAAATCACCTGATTGAAATTGGATAGAAACATGCAAAAACTTGGAATTCACTCCACACGAACGAGACAAATATTTTTCCCTTCCATTTTTCAAAATTTCATAAAACATCATAATTAAAATCATTTCACTACTATTTACAAATATTTTATTGCCATTGAGAGATATCACATCAAATTTGGTTGTCTAAAAGAGGCCTTAATGATTTTGTAGTTTTATTTATTTATTGGATTGGTAGGTTAGTAGAATCAATGAGGCTAGCTGTGGAATTGGATCAGAGGAAGCAAAGAAAAAACAGAGTTACAGAGTGGAAAAAGACTTCATGTGATTGTACATGAAAAGTCCTTGGAGTTTCAATAAGCTATTAATGCCATAAAAAACTAATCCATCTACCCTACTATCACGAATTTAATTAAATGATAGAGACATTTGAAATTCTTGCAACCAGAAGTTGCTCTAGCCAAATAGAGATAACACGACAGATAACGTGGACGTGATTTGAAATGCTCTAGCCAAAGCATTTCTATTTCAGAGTCATGCTATGGACACCGAAAAAGTGTCCCGAAAATGTCTACCGAATAGTGCATTTCATTTTTTATTTTTTTATGTATTTTTTTAATCATCATAAAAAAATTCACAACATCATTAAAAAACACTTCCTTAATCACTAAGTAAAAAAAAAAAGCATTCGGGACACAAATTTGGGACCCAAATTCGGGTCCCAAAGCATTTCTGTTTCATCTTTGAAGTAATGCCACGCGTCATTCTTTTTATTATCATTTTTATATTATTGTATTTTACTATCATCCTCTATCATCCACTACCGTTGTACTTAATGACTTAATATTGAACTAATTATTTGATATCATATAAAAAAAATTTAAAGAGAATAATAATAAAATAAATGATAAATATCATATTTCGTTATCTTTTTATAATTTTATTCAAGGTGTCGAGACTATATATTGCCAGTATAATTTTGAGTAGAAAAATAAAACTTTCTTCTCAAAATTCCATTAGTATATTTTGAAATCAATGAAATTTATTTCTGTTTTCCAACTTTTGAATTTTTTTTAAGTTTTTCGAAGGATGAATTATAGACATCAGCCACTATTCACTTTCACACCTCACACTTATAGTGTTTTTTAATAAGGTATGAGAATATTTTTCATAGGGTGTGAGGTGTGAGATAGTGAATAGTGGTTGATGGAAAGAATTTTTTTTTCCAAAATCTATTTGTATAGTCAAAAAGTATTTGTTTATTGGCCATTGTTATTGCATGTGAGCTTTATTTGTTGTCGATCTCTCTCTCTCTCTCTCTCTCTCTCTCTCTCTCTCTCTCGCTCTCTCTCTTTATCCGTATAGAATTTTATATCATGTTTTGGTGTTCAAGTCAAGCAAGACTTGGTTGGTGCTCACTGTTCATGATAATACTTTACATCTCACATTTGTGCATTTGATTTCCTAATTTCGTCCCTCTATGCAGCAACCTGAACGTGCATATTGTCGGAAGAATTGTGAATCTGTGGTGTTCAAGTCAAGCAAGACTTGGTTGGAAAATGTAGAACTGAGGCGTGGTTGTGAAGCATTGGGATGGAAATTATAGTTGGTTGTGAATTTGTGAAGTGGCTAAGGGCCATGAAGCATTGGGATTTAGTTGCAGTTGTTGTGGCTTTAAGTATTGGCTTGCTATGAAAATTTGTATTTTGTGTTAATTATTAATTGATGTTGTGCCATGTCAATCACAAATAACTTGTTGCAGCAACCACTGGTCACAATTCTAACAACTAGCTGGGCTGGGCTTAATGTTTCTATTGTTCACTGCTATAGAGAATGTAAGTCGGTTGCTGATGGTTTTGCTAAAATTGGTGCAAATGGTCAAACTGGCTCATGGTTTTCTTTATCTAAGTTGTCTGCTACCATTAGATGTAATATTCAGCTGGACAGAGGGGGTCTTCCCTATATAGGGAAAACTCAAAAATGTTGCTAGAGGGTTATGGGAGCTGGTTTTATCTCCAGGTACTTGGTGGTTTTTGTTTCCTTGGTCTTGGTTTTGTTTTTTTATTTTTGTTGGTTTGTAGTTTTAGGCTTGTTAAAAGTTTTATGATTTATGGCTGGTTTTGACACTTGGTTTTGAGTTAGTTCATAGCGCTTATCTTGTAAACCCCTAAGTGTAATGACGTAACCACGGTATTCCTCTGCCATAACTGAGGGCTTATTAATAAAATTGGGACGGAGCCACTATGTGTGTAGCTACCGACTCTTAAAAAAAAAAAAAAAAGTTGCATATTTGCATTGTATTTATTTCATGTCATTATAATTTTATTAACTATGCTATGTCTATGTTTGTGCTGAAACTTGGAAAATTAGTGGTTTTGGTGTCATATATTAAAAAGGACAATGATACACCACCAACTATATATATTACAATTCAAGTACTACTACACATTAAAATAATAATGTTTTTTTCCTTTAGTTCAAAATTTCTGTACTTGCAGCAGTTCAAAATAGATAAAATAATAGTTGTTTTATACTTAGTTGTAAACAAATTGTAGCATTGATGTTCTTATATCATTTTTCCCTAGGTTTTCGCCGAGCGAGATGGTAACGCTCTCATGCCGCCTCTATGGCCTCTCTGTCGATAGTGGCTAGAGGATGTCGGTCACATACACGCCGAGCATGGACTTGGGTATCGCTCGTTATAAAGTCACGCTCATGGTCGTTACTCGTCATGTGGCGAAGGAGCCAGAGTCTATGGATGGTCCTTAGGGGAGGCCATGGTGCATACCTTAATTAAATGGAGTCTTTTCAAAAGAAAAAGTGATTTGAGTGCGTGGTGTTTTTCTGTGAAGTTTTGGCAGGTACTGGTGATTTATAATAATGGTAAATGTTAAAGTCTTATGAAATTACCATTTTTGCATAACTCCATATTTTTCCTTGCTTGTATTTTTTAGTGTTAGTTTTTTATTTCACTTGCTGAGATTTTGGACAATCTCACTATGGTGTCCCTACCTGCGGTTCCACTCCTCGGAACTGTAAACTTTGATGCAGAGGGAGATTACGAGTATGGAGGTCTAGATCCATCCAGAGAGTGAAGACTTAGGAGCCTTTTTCTTATTCGGATTTTCTTTAAATTTATTCATATGAATGTATTATTTTTATGCCGAAATTTGGTAAATATTGTGGCTTATGGATATTTGTTTGGTGTTGTAGCTTTAATTTCTGGTAGTATTAAAATGATTGTCATTTTTAAAATTTTCGTATGAATTAGCTGCACAAGATTGTATTGCATGTCACAGTGTGCTAGGGGCGTTTGATCCAAGTGGCCAACATCTCGGCAGTTCGACTACCGTCTACCAATAAAAATTTAAGTTTTTCATATAGGTCCCATATATATTCACTTTTTCAAACGAAATGTGCGGCACCTGCACATTTTATAACTGCAAATATCATTTCTCTAATATAAAAGTGGATGCCCTAATCACTATGATATAGTGAGAACAGGAATAAATCCATACCTTTATACTTTATCCATTGCCATTTTTTGTTTTCATAATTGTTAAAATATTAGTTGATTGAAATTGTGGTCGATCAGTCCACTCCCCACAATGTGACATGAGAACCAAATAAAAGATGATCAAAAAGAAAAAGAGGAAGAATCATCACAGAAAGATGGTAAAAGATGGGGTTCACGGTTTGCCAATGGGCTGGGTGGTGGGGCTTTCACACGGTGGTTTTTGAGTGGAAGAAAATGGTAGTTACGTGAAGGAGTTGATTCACTGAAAAGTTAGGATGCGACAACTTCTTTTGCAGGAGAGAAATATGTGTATTTATAGAGTTGATTGGAAAAACCCTAGATGAGAACAAAAAGGAGGGTAACTGTGCATGAGAGATGTGCATGGCATGAAACATGGAACATGCCTGACGTGGAAATTGGTTCCTAGCTTCATGGGCTTGGGTTTGAGCGTTGATTGGGCTTTTCCCCTAGTTTTGGGCTCCAGATTCAACCTCTAAAATAGTCTAACTTGTCCCATCAATTTTCACTTGCACTGCCCATTTCCTTGTGAAATAAATCATCCTGCCCTGCATCAACATGACCCAAAATCCAGTAATCCATGAGGCAAGGCACCATCCAGTACGAGACAAGGCACCCTCCTCTACTAAAAAAAAATCTTGACTGCCGTTCACAACCTCCTTTTCACCAATAGAATCACCTTCCACCTCTCCCGTCTCAACAACGACCTTGGCCACAACATCTGAATCCTCCACAAGCAAAGGTAGAGCACCACTCTCCCCCACCTGAGGCAATTGCACTGGCTCCACAATCACCTTCGTAGAAGAGGTGCTCAGGCCTAAACATCCACAAACATTAAATTGCACTCTTCAAACCCATATATTTGTTGTCTTCACAATGGCTGGATCGTGGGTTCTTCTCTGGCGCAACATACTCTTCTAAATTGTAGCAGTAAGTTGTTGTTGGTATGCCAAGTCTTTCTTTGTGGTTTTGCTATTCATATCCACATAATCATTGTCTAGCTATAAGCGACACCTTCTCATGGTAATATTTTGGAGCCCCAATGCTTATAAGAGCTGTCATGAAAATGCTTAAAACTTTCTCTTTTTTTCCTCCCCTGTTGATGCAATTTGTCATTTATTTATCTAATTGTAAATTTGTAATAAATCAAAGTAATCCCATTTTCAAGTTGAACTACAAATGTTATACCTGTAATTTCCAAGCATTTCTTTTGTAGCTTTGAATTTATCATCCACTCTCGGCAACTCAATGATTTAAAAAAGAAAAAAATAATAGACAATTCAGTAGATTCCAAACCTGTGATGTACAGGCACATGTCATTTTTTTTTATTGTTACCAACTGAATGCAACCTTGAATCCACTTGTTGAATGAACATGGGCTCTATGACACAAATTTCAAGGAACATGGGCTCGAACTTTCGGTCCATTATTCATTCCAGAAACTTTAGGCCTTGTTTGGATAACAAGAATCTCTCATTTTATCCCATCTTATCTCATCCAATCTCATTTCAATATTAAAACACTACAAACACAAATATTTTTCAATTTCAAATCTTCAACTTTTTCATTTAATCATTACAATTTTTCAAACTTTTAAACAAAATAAAAAAAAAAAAAAAATCATCGTTTTCAAATCTCAAAATAAAAAGTATTAAAAAATTATATTCTAATTTTAACTTTACAATTTTTTTTATTCAATTTTTTTCCTTCATTTTTCAAACTCCATAAAACATCATCATTTAAAATATTTCACTATTATTTACAAATATTTTATTACCATTTAGAGATATCTCATGAAATTTGGCTGTCCAAAGAAGCCTTAATATATGAGGCCAGCTGCGGAATTGAATCTGAGGAATAAAAGAGAGTTACAGAGTGGAAAATGACTTGTGATGATAGTACATAAAAAGTCTTGGAGTTTCAGTTAGTTATATATTAATGCCATAAAAAACTAAGCCATCTACCCGACTATCATGAATTTAATTAAATGATAGAGACATTTGAAATTCTTGCAACGAGAAGTAAATAGAGACAACACGATACATAACGTGAACGTGATTTTTATCTTTGAAGTAATGCCATGAGTCATTCTTTTTATTATCATTTTTTATATTATTGTATTTTACTATCATATTTTATCATCTGCTACCATTGTACTTAATGGCTTAATATTGAAATAATTATTTGACGTCATATAAAAATTTTTAAAGAGAATAATAATAAAATAAATGATTAATATCATATTTCATTATCTTTTTATAATTTTACTCAAGTATCCAGACTAGATATTGCCAGTATAATTTTGAGTAGAAAAATAAAAATTTCTTCTCAAAATTCAATTATTATATTTCAAATCAATGAAATTTATTTTGTTTTTCCAACTTTTGAATTTTTTTTTAAAGTTTTTTTAAAGAGAAATTCTATGCATCAACCACTATTCACTTTCACACTCCACACTTATAACTTTTTTTTAATAGGGTGTGAGAGTATTTTTCATAGGGTGTGGGGTGTGGGATAGCGAATAGTGACTGATGATAAATATTTGTTGTCGATCTCTCTCTCTCTCTCTCTCTCTCACTCTCTCTCTTTATCCGTATGGAATTTTATATCATGATTTAGTGTTCAAGTCAAGCAAGACTTGGTTGGTGCTCACAGTTCATGATAGTACTTTACATCTCACATTTGTGCATTTGATTTCCTAATTCGTCCCTCTATGCATCAGCCTGAACATGCACTGATTCTTCCTCTCAGAACGAGAGGAAACACCACGACCAAGAGCTTAAGACTCAGCGTGCCATGACCATCTAGAAATTTCTTTCGTGTCAATAAGGGTCCTTGAACTTAACTTTAAAATCCATGTTTTAATTGGAAGAATTGTGAATCTGAGTTGTGCAGTCTGGTTGGGAAATGTAGAATAGTACTGAGGCATGGTTGTGAAGCGTTGGGATGGAAATTGTAGTTGGTTGTGAATTTGTGAAGTGGCTAAGGGCATGAAGCATTGGGGTTTAATTGCACTTGTTGTGGCATTAAGTATTGGCTTCCTATGAAAATTTGTATTTTGTGTTAATTATAATTAACTGATGTTGTGCCATGTTAGTCACAAATTACATGTTGCATATTTGCATTGTATCTGTTTCATGTCATTATAATTTCATTAACTATGCTTGACCTATGTCTCATGTGCTGAAACTTGGAAAATTAGTGGTTTTGGTGTCATATATTGAAAAGGACAATGATACACCACCAACTATATTACAACTCTAGTACTACTACACATTAAAATATTAATATTTTTTACTTTAGTTCAAAATTTTTGTACTTGCAACAATTCAAAGTAGATAAAATAATAAATTTTTTATCCTTAGTTGTAAACAAATTGTAGTATTGTAGTTCTTATATCATTTTCCTATTAAAATTATGTTTTTGGTGGGTGTGTGTGTATTACGACCCCAAGTCAAAATGAGACATAATCTTGGTGGAGCTCCTTTGTTTACTTGAGAGCGAGTAGAACTGAGTAACATCCCTTGGATTGTTGCCTGGTGACAATCGGCTTGGGCGAGACGGTAATGCTCTCCTGTTGACTCCATGGCCTCTCTATTGGCAAAGGCTAGAGGTTGCCTGGTCACGTACTTGCTGGGCATGAAACTGGGTATCGTTCGTTATGAAGTCACAAGTACAATCGTTACCCATGGTGTGACGAAGGGAGCTAGAGTGTGCGGATGGTCCCTAGGGGAGACCATGGTGCATGCATTAATAAAATGATTAAATGGACTTTATGTGGATCATGACCCCAAGCCGAGATGAGGCAGTATCTCAGTGAAGCTCTTCTGGTCAATTGACATTGCATAAAACTGAGTGATATCTCCTGGGTTGTCGCCGAGCGATAACCAGCTCGAGCGAGATGGTAATGCTCTCATGCCGACTCTGTGGCCTCTATGCTGGCAGAGGCTAGAGGATGTCGGTCACGTGCGCGCTGGGCACGGAGTTGGGTATCGCTTGTTATAAAGTCACGCGTATGGTCATTACCCGTCTTGTGGCGAAAGGAGCCAGAGTGTGCGGATGGGCCCTAGGGGAGGCCATGGTGCATACCTTAATTAAATGATGACGTTTCAAAGGAAAAAGTGATTTTGAGTGCGTAACTTCATATTTTTCATGCATTTTTTAGTACTGCTAGTTTTTTATTTCACTTGCTGAGATTTTGCAAAATCTCATTGTGGTGTCCCAACCTACGATTCCACTCCGCAAAACCATAAACTTTGATGCAAAGGGAGATTATGAGTATAGAGGTCTAGATCCCGGAGAATGAAGGCTTCGTGGTCTTTTTTTCTTATTTGGATTTTCTTTAAATTTATTCAGATGACTGGAATATTTTTATGCTGAAGTTGGTAAATATTGTTGCTTATGGATATTTGTTTGGTGTTGTAGCTTTAATTTTTGGTAGTGTGAAGAATTAATAGTTTCCCTTTTTAAATTTGTTGTTGAGAATTAGTTGCACACTATGGTATTGCATGTAAGCACACACTTGCTGTCACAATGCACTAGGGGCGTTTGACCTAAGTGGCCAACATCTCGGCACCTCGACTACCATCATTTCACAAGCGGGGAATGAGGGTGCCACAATTGAATTAGAGGAATCAAGGAAAAAATAGAGTGGAAAAAGACTTGACCACAAGTCTTTGGAGTTTGGCATAACTACAAAATCAATTAATGCATATCCAGAAAAACGTTATGCTATATTGAAGAGTTGCAAGCCAAATTTAGGTTATACAAAGCTTTTTACAAATTAATTTATGCTATATTGGATTTCTTTAAAGTTTTCTAGAAAATCTATTTGTAAAGTCGCAAGTTTTTTTGTGTATTTGATTTTTTTTTTTAAATGCTTGAATCTTAAGAAACCTATTTTATTGGATTTGGTTTGTTATAAGTTGAATGAATTGATCTTCAATTTGCAAGGTGTATATAGAACGCATTATTACATTATATACATGACAAGACTTTGATTTGTGATATTCAAATTAATTTTTTTTTTAAAATCAACTTATGCCATGTAATCATTTTGTTAAATGTGTTATCCACGTGGTCGACTTGCAAATATAAATTTTCTTACTGAATTACTATTGCCAAGTACTCATGTGCTGAATTACTCTTTTCTCTAGTTTTCTGTTTTCTTTTTATGGTTTTTTTTTTTCGTTCAAAGTAGGGAGAAATGCCGATTTGTTGTTCTACGAAGCCCATGACCACCACGCGCTCCACTACAAGAATCCCAAGGCACCAATCCTTCATACAAGCGAAGAATCCGCGTGAGTCACACACGCGGTCCAAAGTGTGAGCGTGACATCCAAGTGTCACAATAAGGGGAGCTCTATCACCGCTACGCTCGGCATTTCTGGGTCCAAGGCCATAGGTTTATTCAAACTCGATTGTCCGTCGTACTTCCAGGGTGGTGCGTGTCCTTCATGCGCCACCACAATCTATGTTTGCATTTTTGAAAATGTGTATCTACAGCTTTTCAAACTGTATTTCGCTATTTTCCTTTGTATCCTTTACGTTTTCTGTTATTTCCTTTGCTTTAGGTTAAAAATAAAAAAGAAATAGTCTTTTCGACATTTTGTCCATAGAGTGTGTAAGTCCTCTACTCCTCTAGATGATGGGGTTTGAAATTTCTACTTTAGGCAGAGTTGTTTCTCAGACGTTTTGTCAGTAGAGACTTATAGAAGTTAAGACCATACTAGTCATAGAGGAATTTGTGTACTGATGGAGCCTCAACCGTGAGTAGTTGGCTTGTAATATGAGGAATTGAGAAACATGCTTCTTTCACTTCCATCTCAGTCGGCTCAGCACACAGCAGATTATTTTCAGCTTCCGAAATCACTGGGTCAATCAAGTTAGATAAGTCTGCATTCCCCACATCACTCGACTCGGAAAGAAAACTTCGAAAATATTGCGCAGCGCCCATATGAATAGATTTCGCACTCTTCAGAATTGTATCGTCCGATAACACCATCTGAGATATAAGAGCCTTCTTACGCCTACAATTAATTACCGAGTGAAAAAATTTAGTGTTCCAAACTCCTTTCATCAACCACTTCTTCTTAACGATTTTACCCAACCGGGTTATCTCTCTCTTTTACTAGGTATCTATCTCCAATTTAGTCACAAAATAATCCATTTCCACATCTTCAGAATATCCCAACTGCAACTGGTTTTCTAAGATTTCCTGCCTCTCCTCAAGAATTTTTATATTCTCATCAACTCTACCAAATACACGCTTATTCAAAGCACATAAGGCAATCTTGGTTCCTTGAGTCTTGTGGCCAGTTAATGCAAGCCTGAACCGATATCATGTCTATCCCAAGCTTCCTGCATGCACTTGAAAAAGTTCTCATGTAAACACAACATATTTTGAAACCTGAAAGGAACTGAACCATATATTGGAAAAAGCCTCTCCAGATGAACCACCATAGGACAGTGATCCGAATTTTTTGCACCAAATATACTAACTAAGCCGAAGCAAACTGATAAGAGAAGCTGCTGTTCATGACCACTCTATCTAGCTTTGCCCAACTTCTATTAACCCAAAGATGACCATTGCACCATGATAGAGCACGCCCACTGCTGTGAAGATCAAACATACCACATTTATCTAAACAATCATTAAACTCTAACATAGAAATTAGAGGCCGAGGATGACCCCCAATTCTTTCAAAGTCTATACGAATAGCATTAAAATCGCCCATCACCATCCAAGGCACATTATTCAACTATCGATTCTCCAATTCTTCCTATAACCCTTTTCTTTCCATATAAGAACATTTAGCATAAACAAAGGTTATGAACAACCTTTGATTTGCCGAAGATAGCCATCCTGAGATCGTTTGTGAAGTACAAAACTCCATCTAAAACTCATTCAACTCTTTCCAAAAAATCCACAACTTACCACCCTCTGTCTCATTGGAACAAAAATAATTAAGATTCAAAAAAGAACCTGTAGCAACCATACGGATATTACCAACAAATGGTTTCGCAATCGCACAAATATTGATTTTTGGTAATTAACGCCTTTACTCTCCTCTTCGAAGTCCCCAACCCTCTAACATTCCAGTAAAAAATGTTTCCTGTCATTTGCTTAGCTTCTTCGGTCGGGTGTGAACCCGTTGGGATTTCCTCACTGCCTTGTCTAATGTAGTTGTTGGTTTCTCTGTATTCGACCAATTCGCTCCTTCAGAATCATAGGCCTTCTCATTACCCATGAACCCTTCTATTTCTCCATCCTCATGTTCTGAAGAATAGCCCATAGCTAACTCCCCTTGCACTCTTGTATCAGAAAGTACATTCATCATTTCAGCACCCATGGTTTTTGGCACATTGAGAGCATTCTTTTCTTGCCTCTGCATGAGCAC
>QEOT01002703.1:61964-120898 GCA_003123785.1 Pterocarya stenoptera
GCCTCCCAACTTTAAAACGGCTACAAATATGGCACTGCAAGAGTATGAGGAATTTGGTGGAGGATGATACAAACAGCAACAGTACTTCTTGCATGTTCCAAGGCCATGTCTCTATGCCAGTTAGCAAAATGCCTAGAAGTAGGAATAGATTGAATCATATATTACTTTTATGTTTAGTTTTTCTTTCCATTTATGGATTTATTATTTTTTTCATTTATGGATTTGCTTCTTGTCAAATTGTTGATTGCATGACATTGGGTTATGAATATGATTGTTAAGGATGTCTTTACATCCATATAAATACAGAAATTCGTACAGAAAAAAATCCTCTGTTTTATTGATTAAGAATATGAATATATATAGCCATATAGGCTGATGAATATTTATTTGTTCAAAGCTTGCAAATGATTCAAAAGACAGATGCAAGTTGTTGCAACTTCCGACTGCTATCTGAAAAAATGGATGTGCAATATTGGCAGTGAGGTGGGCCGAGTGCACAGACATTAGATTGCACTGATCTTCAAACCCAATATATTTGCTATCTTCACAATGGCTGGATCATGGATTCTTCTCTGCCTCGACATACTCGTCTAAAGTTGCAGCAGCAAGTTGTTGGCATGCCATATCTTTCTGCGTGTTTTTGCTATTTGTATCCACCTCATCAATGTCTGGCTATAAGCAAACCTGTCTCATGGTATTGTTTTGTAGTCCCAATGCTTATAAGAGCTGTCAAGAAGGTGCTTCTAAGTTTGTAATGAATCAAAGTAATCCCATTTCTATGATTTAAACACTAAAATGGACTAATAATTAGTATTATGGCATAGAAGATAGAAATCCAAAACATCCAAATTGATCTGCCATCATCCTCAGCCATCATTCTGGCTAAGTAGAAAGACTAATAGGAAGGTCACTGGTTTGAATATCTAGTTAGCTGAAAATTTCTAAAAATAAGTGATTTGATCAGATGCCTTGACATTTGTTTGGATTTTGATTAGGATTTTGGAAAGTGTACCTGTGATGTCTTCCTCTCAACTTAGACATTTGCTAGTTGTCATTATTATCTTTTAAGTATGTGGAGATTTTTGTTACCATTTGTTCTTCTTGTGGTTTGAATTTCAAGGTGCTGCTAATGAAAAGACTCAGGCATCCCAATGTTGTGCTCTTCATGGGAGCTGTCACACGTCCCCCAAATCTTTCAATTGTCACTTAATTTCTTCCCAGGTATGCAAACTCTCTTGCTCTCATCATAGTCATTTATGGTCTTATCACAGATTTATGGAAGACAACGTGTTCCATATTTAAATTTACAAACAAGAGCCCTTATTAGTAACCTGACTTTTTTTTTACAAGTAAACAAATTATATTGATCAAAGAATAGGCAAAGCATGTACATAATTCTAGAAGAGAATACAAAAAGCATTATAGAGTTCGGCGATTATTCCTTTTTCTTAACAGGCATTGATTTACTTGAAAGTAACATAGCACGCGCTTGTACACACGTCTGCACACGGACATGGACACACAACCAATGAAATGGCTTCAAAAGAGGCTCTTGAATGGTAGGGCTTTTGGAAAGTAGAAGAAAATACTCTCATGAAAACAGATCTTAGAAAGTTCAGTTCTTTTTAATGGAAAGGTTTATACACTTCTCACCAAAGGTTTGAACAGCATATATCCTCTTGGTGGCTGCATCTGGTGGTAGTTGTACAACCATATAATTTATACAATAATGTTAAAAAGTTAATTTTAACATTATTGAAATATCACGATCATCTGTCATGCCTGTTATGTAGTCATGCATCTTGCAATATGCTTTGGTTTCTTGATAATTGACTTGTTTCTATTTGTCTTGGATTGCAAGTATGCAACCCTTGAAACTGGTATTGAAAAGTTAATATTTGTATTTCACTCCTTCCAGCTAAGTGGATGGCTCCAGAAGTGCTAAGAAATGAACCTGCAAATGAAAAGTAAGCCTTTTTCGATGCAGCATCTTGTTTTTCACCCTGGATGGAAGGTTTTAATTACATCATTTATACAATATGCAGGTGTGACATTTGTAGCTTTGGGGTCATACTGAAGGATGTCTATACTCAAAATTCATTTCTGCATTCCTGAAAAAAGATCCAATTTAACATTTTAGAGACCCAAAATTGAGACCCACGTTTGCTGAGATCGTGGCTGCTTTGAAGCCGTTGCAGAAGCCAATAACCAGTTCTCAAGTCCACAGGCAATGGCCGTCAGAAGGCTCTGCCATCAAAAATTGCAGAAGAAGCAGGCTAGAAGTGCAAACTATACCATCATACTCTCTGTCACTGGACTGCAAAAATATGGGTGAAATTCTAGATTGCCTTGGACTAGTCTGAGAAAATGACAGGTTGTGATCCCTACAGGTTGTAGAAGTCCAATGAAATTGTTGTAATCAATGTTTTGAAAATTTTTCCTTTTGTGGAGTTCTTCCATTTTGATTTTCTAACTGAATTGATACAAAGACAGAATGCAATCTGCATTAGTTGTTCGTACAAGGATGAGCAAAGGACAACATTCCCTTTATGTTCTACAACTATGTAATAGAACAGACCATTTTACAACCAACCAAGGTGATTGCCATTCCATCAAACATACTAAAACTTTTTGTTGCGTTGAGTTTTTAAGTTTTACATTTTCTCGTTCAATGTTGATTTTCATGATCTTATGCAAGAATGCTTCCTTCACAACATAGGGGAAAATATCTATGGAGAAAGTTCTATGGCTGAGTTTAAACTGGACCCACCCTAAGCAACTTTAGCTGAGTTTCTCCAATAATAATAAAAAAAAACAAGAAAATCCCACAGCTTAGCTGTTTTATAATTCTTTAACTGGACAACGTTGCTAATAGTCATTCTCGTTACAACTAATTGGTCTATATTTGCAACCGATATATAGAATACACTATTTACATGGCAAGAATTAATTTGAGAAATTCAAATTTTGTCTCGTCCGAAACATATATTTTTTTAAGAGCATAATTTCTTTGAAGAAAATGTGGCAAAATAAAAGACAGTTTTATGTCAGCTAAAGAAAAAATCTCTTAAACTTCATGTCTAGTGAAGACCAATTCTGTTAAACTTACCAAAATAAAAAGATTAACTATTACAATTCCAATTTCCGAAGATTAGAAGCGGTCTTAATCCGAAGAATCAATACATATTACATTCATAGCAATTTTCTCTCCATTTTCGCATGGCGTACCCAATCACCAACTTTGTAACCTGTATTTCTTACCATTTCTGAAAACACCAGATGGTTGGGATCCAAATTGTGAGAAGGTCAGACCTTTCAATTAGGGAGATAAGGTTGCGTTTGAATGTTGAGCTGAGTTGAGATTAGTTGAGTTATTTATAAGATGAGTTTAGATGTATTTATAGGAAATTAAAAAAGGTTGTGAGTCATGTATGTAAAGCGGTCTTGAGTTGAAAAAAGGTTATGGGTCCTACGTGTAAAGATGTATTGAGTTGAGTGATGTTTAATGATTTAAGAGTTGTGTGTTTGGATGTTAGATTAGACTTAAATTTGAACTCAACTCACATGAGCTCAGCTGTTTCCATGTTCCAAACTTAGCTTTATATCTACTTTTATAGTTCAGTTGACAGACTGTAGTCTCATTATTAATCTTGCTTGCTAATATGCTGTTTTTTTCTCCAAGATGGAAGAATCAATATTTGTAATCCTGAGATTACAATTGGGGGCAAAAACTATGCTTCTCCAAACAATGACTTAACGGGCAATTTTTTTTTTAATATCTCAAATATTGCTAGATATAAGTCTAGAATGTGAAACTACCGTACAAGCGTTTTTAAAAAAATGAAAATTTTCAGACCAGACCTATTTTTTTCAAAAGAATTTTTCTTTCAAGTTAATACTCTTTTTCTTCCTAACTAATAAACTAAATAGACTAGCCATTACATTCGGATTTTCGTGTTCTTTTTTTCATGTGTGGCAGGCCAGATTTTTTTTTTTTTTTTAATACTTTTAAAGTACATGAATAGTTTTTTAAAATATTGAAGCAGATTTTAAAACATTAACACATCCAAGTTAACGTATAAACTGTTTGGCCATAAACTCTAGGCTCAACTATGGCCATAAACTCTTAAAACTCTTGACATTCAATAAGTCTAATGCCAAAGTAGCAGAATTAATAGACCAAGAGACAAAACAGTGGAATCACGAACTGATTAAGTTTTCTCAACTGAAGAAGCTGAGATCATTCAAAAGATCCCAAACACTCTCAAACGCTCTCACTACCCAAACCAGGCTGTATTGTGGTAGTGTAGATAAACAAATCTGGAGATGCACAAAATATGGTTTCTTCACTGTAAAAAGTTCTTACCATCTCTAAGGGGAAATTGTTGAGAGAAAGAAGGGTCAAGGTTCTGTTGGCACCCATCAAAAGGAAAATTGGGAGAGGCTGTGGGGATTGAGAGTTCCCAGTGCAGAGAAGTTGTTTCTATGGAGCATGTCATGATGGTCTATTGACCTCAAGCTGTTTAGAAGGAAGGTTATTGACAGCCCAAAGTGCCCCATCTGTGATCAAGAAGAAGAGACAAAAGAGCATGCACTCTGGACATGTGAGTCTGCCTGGGATGTCTGGTCTCAGTGCTGAAGCTGCAAAAGGGCAAAATTATCAACCAGACTTTCAAGGACACTGTGACTTTTATGCTACATAGTTTGGACAGTGAAGAATTAATAGAGTTTGCAGTGGTAACAGGGAGTCTTTGGAAGAGGAAGAACGATTTCATCTTGAAAAAAAGATTTCTTACTCCTAATAGACTGCTTAAACTGATCTCTCAAAGAATGCAGGACCTCAAAGCTATTAATCTGTCTTTTCCAATTCAACTGACCCTTACCCCAGTGGATAGATGTGTATGGGTTGCTCCTCCAAAGGATATCGTCAAGATCAATTGGGATGTTGCAGTTGACAAGAACACTTGTAAAATTGGCGTGGGAGCTGCTGCGAGGGACTGGGAAGGACATGTACTGGCTACTATGAGGTTGAACAGATCCCTTTTTCCAGATCCATTGTCAGCAGAAACATATGCTGCCCTTCATGCAACTATTCTGGGGTTTGAGCTGGGTTTCAAGAGGAGCATACTAGGAGGGGATGCTCTTCTTGTTGTCAAAGCTATTGAAAGCACAGAAACAACTTTGGACGGTAAGGGCATGCTCATTTGTGATGTTAAAAAAATGCTTTCTCAGTATGATAGCTGGGCTGTTAAACATGTAAGGAGAGAAGCAAATGTTGTTGCTCAGGCTCTAGGACAAAATGCATTATCTATCTCTGATGTCATCATCGACATAGAGGAAGTTCCATTTTCTATTCAATCTCTTTTATCGAGTCTTTTAGCAATAAAAGATTTTCTTCCCCTCAAATAAAAAAAATAAAAAAAACAAAAAAAAAAAGAATACGAGGTGTTTGTAACTTCTGGGGGTCTGTATTCATCATATATATTGAAATTCTAGCAATTTTTATTTTACCTTCTGAAAATATGTTTAACTTGCACATGAGATTAGTTCTCACAGGTGCCACACCTGCACAACTGTAAGTTGTTTATCTCAGTTTATGATTATGTTTTGTTTTTCAAGTTTTGGCTAGTTGTTGGTCTGTTTGTGGGATTGGAATTAGCTATTATTTTGGTTTCTGATATGGGTATCTTTTGGATGATGCTTTTAATACTTGCAGAATGACAGAAGAAGCTGTGCTACAAGTGGAAATATATGGGCTCCAGACATGCCTACCCTGGATTCCATTTCAAGGGCTGCTTTTGAAATAGATGTGTTGATTATACCAGAATTGTGGAAATCCTGCACAAAAGGTTCAGGGTACTGTTTTGTTTGTCTTTATTTTCCTTGTATTTTGCCAATTTGATATTGAAGAATAAGGATGTGCGTATTGTGAAATGGAAAGCTTCACCATATATTCCTTTTCCATTGATTTCCTGGTTCTGCTCAAGTGCATGAATGTGCAAGTACTACTGTCTTTGCCTAGACTTACCACAAACACTTTGATCCTAATTTGTTTTTGAAAAGTCATTGAGCGCATGTGCTGCACTGTTTTGACTCAGATGATTACCTAGGGGATTGAAATCTACTAACGAGACAAGTTTGATCAGCAAGTTCTCCAGAAAGTTCATGAGACTTTATTCCAAGATAGACTCAAGCCATGCATGGAGCAAAAAGTTCGTGAGATTTGCCCCCATTTAATATATACTCGATTAAGGACCTCCGATTGAGACTCAACTGGTGAGATTTGCCATATTAATTCTATGGTCTATCCCTAACTAGTTACATTTGTCAGCTCATCCTTTGCACCACATTGGCAAAGATGAAGAAGGGGAAAGAACGAACTTCAGTGGGATTATGAATATGAATCCATTGTTTAACTGATTGAAAATATGAATTGTAGTTGTAGTAGGGAGTCTGTACCTACCTCTCTGATGAATATTTATTTGATCTTTGACGGTTCAGAACAGTGATTCAAGTTGTTGCAAATTACGAGTGCGATGGATGGCATTTCTCATAGCAAAATAATTTGCTGTCTTCACAATTGCTGGATCATGAATTCTTCTTCTCTACCTCAAATATAGTCTTCTAAAATTGCAGCAAGCTGTTGCCATTCCAAATATTTCATACTGCTTTTGCTTTATGTTTCAATGTCAATAGCAAATATAGCTATAAGATCTGTCAAGAGTTCTCTGTTTTTTATTTCATATGTTCAAGTGCTTTGTCATATCTGTTTAGATTTTTTGTTTTATTTTCTATTGAATTTTGTAATCTTCCTTTGATTTGGTAAATGAAAAACCGTATTTCATTGGATTTTTCTACTCTGCCTTTAAACTCTTCATGAACTGGTATTCGGGCAGATTAGAATTGCTGACTTCGAAAGTGGTTGAGATTCTTCTTATTTCTGGTGGGATTGTAATTATTCTGCAATTCAAACTTATTTTCCTTTTAGTATCAAGCATGTGATCTACGCATAAGAAACCCCCTTATCTGAAAATACAGTTTGTTTCACCTCTCTCAGCTTCCTACAGCACTCTCAATGGCTTGTCTGTTTTGCAATTTTATGTAAAATGATTAACAAGAAGCTTTAAAAGTAGAGATTAAGGTATGAAATAAATAAGGTTGCTCGACAAGCCGACTGAGATCAGCTCTATCAAACTCGGATTCCGCTCAATTTGTTTGTCAAACGAGCATTCATGATTCCATGAATACGAAATTATAATTGAAATGATTGTGAGACATGACTCAAGCAACTTTTGTGATTTGAGGATTTATAAATTAAATCATCAAATCATTACCTAATTATTATACAAAAATATAAAATTCTATACAACTTTTCTAAACTTCCAAATAAAATTCAGATAAATTACAACTTTTTAAAATTTCAATAAACAATTATATTCAAATAATTTTTTAATTTAAAAATATTTTTATTCAAGTTTTTCTCTCTCTCATGTAGTGGAGTAGTCCATACCACTTATATGACAATAGAACACATTATCAACATTATTTATACGGCAATATTTGATTTATAAATCATGCCATGTAAGCATATCCACGTCTATTTATAAATAGAATTTTTCTTTCTTGAAGTGGTGATTGGATTAATGAAACAAAGAAAAAGCAGAGTACTGGAAAAAAGACTTGATCAAAGATGGAGGCTTTGGCTACTTTGGCTATTCCATCTCATCTCATTCTAATTTTAAAACACTACAAATATAAATACTTTTCAATTTCAACTTTTTCATTTAATCACTACAACCTTTTCAAACTTCTAAACACAAAAAAATTAACTTTTCTAAATCTCAAAATAAAAAGTATTAAAAAATTATATTTTAACAATATTTTAACTGTATAATATTTTTATTCAACTTTTTCTCTCTTATTTTTCAAAAATCTATAAAATATCATAATTTAAATTATTTCACTACTATTTACAAATATTTTATTACCATTGAGCGATACCTCATCAAATTTAGTAGAATCAATGAGGCCACCAGCTTCGGAATTGAATCAGAGGAATAAAAGATTTGTGATGATTGTACATAAAAAGTCTTTGGACTTTGAGTCAGCTATTAATGCCATAAAAAACTAAGCCATCTACCCTACTATCACGAATTTAATTAAATTATAGAGACATTTGAAATTCTTGCAACAAGAAGTAAATAGAGGTAACACGATACATAACGTGGACGTGATTTTTATCTTTGAAGTAATGCCACGCTTCATTCTTTTTATTATAATCATTTTATATTATTGTATTTTACTATCATCTTCTATCATCCGCTGCCTTGTACTTAATGGCTTAATATTCAACTTAGCATTTGATGTCATATAAAAAAATTTAAAGAGAATAATAATAAAATAAATGATAAATATCATATTTCGTTATCTTTTTATAATTTTACTCAAGGTGTCGAGACTATATTTTGCCAGTATAATTTTGAGTAGAAAAATAAAACTTTCTTCTCAAAATTCAATTATTATTATATTTCAAATCAATGAAATTTATTTCTTTTTTTCCAATTTTTGAATTTTTTTTTTTAAGTTTTCCAAAAGATGAATTAATATATCCATTAGCCACTACTTATACTTTTCTGAAAGATGAATTATTATATTTTTTAAGTAATTTTCACGATTGAATGTGGTCAGTCGGAAGATGATGACGTAGACAGATATCATGGAGAAGATGTCCGGAGGGAGCTTTGGATTTCTTCATCATGTCCTGAAATTCTCTTTAATTTGTATCGTTAAAATTAACCTACATAATTCGTTTTCCACTTAGAGTTGCCAGCTTCAACCTTAATTCAAATTGGGATACTTCTAATCCAAATATTTGAAGTGGACTCTACAAAATTTATGGCTTATATAATGTTGCAAAAAATATTTGTACAAGTACCAATATTAAATGTTGTAAGGTCTACTTTATATGTGTATGTATCTATCTCCCACTTAAGGCTCTCAAGACGAGGCACGAATTTGAGGAGACTTTGATCTAAACAGTAATACAATTTCTTCATCAATAGTGTGTATAAATATTATAATCTATTAAAAAAATAGAAAGAATATGTGTTTTGGTGTCATATATTAAAAATGAGAATGATACGCCACTAACTACATTACAACTCAAGTACTACTATATATTAAAATATTAATATTTTTTACTTTAATTCAAAATTTTTGTACTTGCAGCAGTTTAAAGTAGATAAAATAATAATTTTTTATACTTAGTTGTAAACAAATTGTAGTATTGTTGTTCTCATATCATTTTCCTATTAAAATTATGTTTGTGTGGGTGTGTATCACAACCCTAAGTTGAGATGAAGCATTATCTTAGTGGAACTCTTCTGGTTACTCGGAAGTGCGTAAAACTAAGTGACATTTCCTGGGTTGTCGCCAGGTGGCAACTGGCTCAGACGAGACAATAACACTCTCGTGTTGACTCCGTGGCTTCTCTAATGACAGAGGCTCGAGGATGCCTGGTCACATACTCGCTGGGCGCAAAGCTGGGTATCGCTCTTTATGAAATCACACGTACGATCATAACCTACGTATAATGAACGGAGTTAGAGTGTGCAGATGGTCTCTAGGGGAGACCATGGTGCATGCATTAATATAATGAATGTATGGATTTTATGTGGATCAGAACCCCAAGCCAAGATAAGGCATTATCTCGGTGAAGCTCTTTTAGTCACTTGGGAGCGTGTAAAACCAAGTGATATCCCCTAGGTTGTCATCGAGCGATAATCAACTTGAGCGAGACGGTAACGCTCTCATGCCAATTCCGTGGCCTCTCCGCTGGCAAAAGCTAGAGGATGCCAGTCACGTATGCGTTAGGAGCAGAGTTGGGTATCGCTCATTATAAAGTCACGCGCATGGTCAGTACACGTCATGTGGCGAAGGGAGGCAAAGTGTGTGGATGGTCCCTAAGGGAGGCTATGTGCATACCTTAATTAAATGGTGACTTTTCAAAAGAAAAAGTGATTTTGAGTGTGTGGTGTTTTTCTATGAAGTTTTGGAAGGCACTGGTGATTTATAATAATGGTACATGTTAGAGTCTTATGAAATTAGCATTTTTGCATAACTTCATATTTTTCCTTGCTTGTATTTTTTAGTGTTAGTTTTTTATTTCACTTGCTGAGATTTTGAGAAATCTCACTGTGGTGTCCCCACCTACAGTTCCACTCCTCAGAACCATAAACTTTGATGCAGAGGGAGATTACGAGTATGGAGGTCTACATCTGTCCAGAGAGTGAAGACTTAGAGGCCTTTTTCTTATTCAGATTTTCTTTAAATTTATTCATATAAATGTAATATTTTTATGCCAAAATTTGGTAAATATTGTGGCTTATGGATATTGTTTTGGTGTTGTTACTTTAATTTCTAGTAGTATTAGTAATGATTGTCATTTTTAAAATTTTCGTTGTGAATTAGCTGCACAAGATTCTGTTGCATGTAAGCACGCCCTTGTTGTCACTTTGCCCTAGGGGCATTTGACCTGAGAGGCCAAAATCTCGACGCCTCGACTACTATCATTTTACAAGCAGGGAATGAAGACGCCACAGTTGAATAAGAGGAAGAAAAGAAAAAACAAAGTAGAAAAAGGAGACTTGAACACAAGTCTTTGGAGTTTGGCATAACTACAAAATCAATTAATGCACAGCGAGAAAAATTTTCTACCATATTTATTCACTTTTTTTAAATGAATTGTGTGAAAGCGGCATATTTTAAAACTGCAAATATTATTTTTCTAATATAAAAGTGGATGCCCTAATCACTATGGCATAGTGAGATGAGGAATAAATCCATACCTTTATGCTTTATCCATTGCCATTTTTTGTTTTCATAATTCTTAAAATATCAGTTGATTGAACTTGTGGTCGATCGGTCCACTCCCCACTATGTGACAGAACCAAATAAAAAATCAAAAAGAAAAAGAGGAAGAATCATCACAGAAAATATGCTTGTATCTTAAGATATCTCTTTTATTTAATTTGGTATGTTATAAGTTGAATGGGTTCTTCTATTTGCAAGCCAATATATAGAATACACTATTTACATTATTTACATGGCAATTGAATTAATTTGAGAAATTCAAATTGTAAAGTTGTTTTTTAAATTATATTATCCAGATCGGTTTTTAAATATATTTTTTCTCATTGAATTAAATATACTGTGGTGTATTCCATAAATGAATCATAGTAAAAGCCGAGTACTGGAAAAAGACCTGAAAGAGACTTGGCCTAATAAGTCAGCATAATTAATGCCATAAAAACTGAGCCATCTACGTACCCATAAAGAATTTCCAGGAAATTAAATGAGAAATCTGAAATTTTTATTGAGATTTGGATTCCGTGGATGGATCATGGACAAGATGTCCGGAGGGAGCTTTGGATTCCTTCATGTACGAAACTCTCTGTGATAAATTGAATTAAATTGTGAATATATAGTAATATTTTGATAGAGATGGATTTAAATTGTGATTGCTATTATTTTTATTTTTATTTTTAGTTTAATTAATGTGGCCAAGTACTAATTTTTATTACAAATTAGGATCCAACATTAATTGAGCACCTCAGATTGATAACGATAATGGCGGGCCCTAACCGAATACAAAAATGCCGTACACTTGGGAAATAAATAGTCTTGCTTCGTTCTTTTCTCTCTCACCAAAACAACAAAGGCCTAAAGCAGTAGTGTTTCTTTATTTGCATACTTTCTCCTTAATTCGATTCCTTTCTCCAACGAAAACAATGGCAGAGTTCCTTCTTTCTAAATGCCTTGACGTGTTGTATGACCGACTGTTGTCTTCCGACTTGCTGAAATTTGCTCGCCTAGAGGGAATTCGAGATGAGCTGGACAAGTGGCGCAAAACCATGACAATAATTCAAAGGGTGCTTGATGATGCAGAGGAGCAGCAACGGACTGAAAAGACAGTGAAATATTGGCTTGATGATCTCAGAGACTTGTTCTACGACATGGAAGATTTACTGGATGAGTTCGCCACAGAAGCTTTGCATGAACGCAAGTTGATGGCCGGTGAAACTCAAGCTAGCGCTAGTATGATACGAAATCTCATCCCTTCTTGGTTTACTGCTTTTTCTCCAAGTGATGTTAACTTCAAGATTAGGCTGGGTTCAAAGATAGAGAAAATAAATACAAGATTTAATGATCTCATGATACAAAAAGATCTACTAAATTTGAAGGAAAATTCTAGTGCGAGGGCAAGCAATAGAAGAGAGAGACCTCCCTCAACTTCTGTGGAGACCGTAAATCACATCTACGGTAGGGAGGAAGTCGCAGAGGCTGTACTTCAATTATTGATAAGTGATAAACATAGTGATCATGCCTTGACTAAAGTACCCAATGTGATTCCGATAGTTGGTATGGGGGGTATTGGAAAGACAACCCTCGCACAGCTCGTTTACAATAATGAAAAAGTAGACAGCTTTTTCGAACTGAAAGCATGGGCTTGTGTTTCTGAAGATTTTGATGTTGCTAAAGTCACAAAAACGATTTTACAATCTATGAGCAAGTAATTAGACTGTGCTGACAAAGATCTAAATTGGTTGCAAGTTGAATTGAAGAAAATACTACATGAGAAAAGGTTTTTGGTAATTCTTGATGATGTCTGGAACGAGAAATACGATGACTGGATTCGCCTACGTGCTCCATTTGAAGTAGGGGCTCTAGGAAGTAGTATTATCGTCACAACTCGTAATAAGGGAGTATCATCACTAATGAGAAACAAGGAAGTTGAGCCTTTTCAATTGGAGTTGTTGGCAGATGAAGCTTGTTTGTCCATATTTACCCAACATGCATTGGAAGCAAGAGACTTCAGTGCCCATCCAAACCTTAAAGATATTGGTGAGGAACTCGTTAGAAGGTGTAAAGGCTTGCCATTGGTAGTAAAAACTATTGCAGGAGTCTTACGCAGTGAAGATGAAGACTGCAATGAGTGGGAAAAAGTTTTGAAGAATAAGATATGGGATATTCCAGTAGAACCAAGTGGAATTCCTTCCTCTCTTATGGTAAGCTATGACAATCTACCTTCACATTTGAAGAGGTGCTTTGCTTACTGTTCAATACTACCAAAGGACTATGAATTTAAGGAGAAGGAGGTGGTTCTATTATGGATGGCAGAAGGTTTGATTCAACCCCTACAAGATGAAGAGGAAATGGAAGATTTGGGTTCTAAGTATTTTCGCAATCTGTTATCAAGGTCATTTTTCCAACAGTCACGTACTAATGAATCACAATTTGTGATGCATGACCTCATCAATGATTTGGCTCAGTCGGTTGCAGGCGATACGTGCTATAGAATGGAAGATAAGCATGAGAATATTCCTATAAAGGCACGCCACTCATCTTATTTGGGAAGCCAATATGATGTAAGAAAAAAGTTTGAGGTTTTTTCTAAATTCACAAGTTTACGTACATTCTTACCTCTCATGCTACCATATCCAGGTCATTGCTATTTGGCTCATCATGTTCCTTTTGAATTGGTTCCAACATTACGTTGTTTAAGGGTGTTATCTTTCAACCGATATTGCATAACGGAACTACCGGATTCTATTGGTGATTTGAAGCATTTGCGGTACCTTAACCTTTCCAAAACTCTGATTAGAAGCATGCCAGAATCAATAGCTACTCTCTACAACTTACAAACATTGTTGTTGAAAGACTGTACTCGTCTAAAGAAATTACCTTCAATGTTTCGAAACTTGGTCAACCTACACCACCTCAACATTAAAGGTGCAATTAGATTGGAAGGAATGCCTATGCAAATAGGTAAACTAACTTGTCTTCAAACATTATCTAATCTAGTTCTGGGAAAAGACAGTTGCTCTGGAATAAAGGATCTTGGACCTTTGAAGCATCTTAAAGGAACACTCCGCATTTCAAGATTAGAGAATGCGATACCGAAGGATGCAAAAGATGCAAAATTAATTGAAAAGACGAAAGTTGTTGCATTGTCGTTGAAATGGAGTGAAGACACGACAAGTGAACTAGAGGTACTAAATGGGCTACAGCCTCACGACGCTTTGACGAAGTTGAGTATAATTAACTATTGTGGTACAAAATTTCCTAATTGGTTCACATCTCCTTCATTTCCTGGTATCGTCTCCTTGAGATTAAAACATTGTTACAAGTGCACATCATTACCTCCATTGGGGCAATATTTGCCATCACTCAAAAATCTTTGGATCGAGAGCATGTCTAATGTGAAGAGTGTTGGTTCTGAATTTTGTGGTGGTAATTTAGAGACTTTGTATTTCGAATATATGGAGGAATGGGAGAATTGGAGTCCTTGTGAAGAATTCCCAAATCTGCGTTCGCTTTACCTTCTTCAGTGTCCGAAGCTATTAGGGAAGTTACCAAACAACCTTCCTTTTCTAAACGAAGTTAAGATAATTGGTTGTGCGCAATTGGTGGTCTCACTTTCATGCTTACCAGATAAATGCAAAATTATAATTGAGAGTTCCGAAGGGGTGGTGTGTGGAAGTAAGGTTACATTCAAATCAATAAGATTCTTCAGATCAGTTTCAAAAATACTTCAAGGGCTTGATATGGAAGGTCTGGCAAAATTGGAAGAGTTATATATTGATAGTTTTCCCAAACTAGTCTCTTTGGTGGCGGAAGAAGTTGATCAAGAGCGTCTCCAACCATCATTACCCAAGGCATTGATGTACAACAACACGTGTCTTCAGTCTATTCATATCAGAGATTGTGATTCGCTAACGCATTTTGCAAGAAGCCATCTGCCTCCAACTTTAAAGAAGCTAGGTATATATTACTGCAAAAGTATGAGGATTTTGGTGGAGGATGAAGATAATGATACAAACAACAGTACAACTTGCAGTAGTGGCATCACATCTCTTCTTGAGGAATTGGATGTTTGGAATTGTCCATCCCTTGAATCCTTAACATCAAGCGGGGAATTACCTGCCACGCTTCAACGCCTCTGTATTCACAACTGTCCAAAGCTGGAGTCAGTAGCCAAGAGTTTTCATCATAACACATTTCTTACAAATATCTCCTTCGACAATTGTGAAAATCTTCAATTCTTGAACGGCATACACAACCTCACATCTCTTCGAGATTTGAAAATAATGGATTGTCCTAGCATTTTATCATTTCCCAAAGAAGGTTTTCCCACAAACCTAACAACATTTAAGATCTCTCATCTTAAAATCATTGAAGCCTTGTTCAATTGGGGGCTGGACAACCTCACTTATCTAAATCAACTTGAAATTGGTGGATGTCAGCATCTAGTGTCCTTTCCAGAGATGACGTTGCCTGCCTCTCTAACAAGCTTCTGCATTTTAGAATTCTCGAATCTGGAATGCGTGTCTTTCGAGGGCTTAAGAAAACTCACCTCTCTTAAAGCACTATTGATCTATGACTGCGAGAAGCTCACGTGTTTTCCCGAGGATGGCCTGCCTCCCTCACTCCTAGAGCTTCGTATCATTAATTGCCAAAAGTTGAGGTCCTTTCCAAAGAATGGCCTACCTCCCTCACTCCTGGAGCTTCGTATCATTAATTGTGAAAAGTTGAGGTCCTTTCCAAAGAATGGCCTACCTCCCTCGCTTCAGAGACTTCATATCAAAAGATGTCGTCTGCTGGAAGAAAGCTGCAAGAAAGATAAGAGAGGAGAGTGGAGCAGGATAGCCGACATCCCTTGTGTTGAAATTAATGACGGATACATTTATGACACAGAAATGGAGGAATAAATCCAAAGGTAGGTTTGTTCTGGCTCTAATCCAAATTTCCATTGAATGTTGAACAGTGGCATTGGAGAGATCCCGTCACTCCTATTGCATGCTGCGACTCTGGTTGGTATGCTGAATGTGTAATTATTCTTCTTGTGGTTTTTTGTTCTCCATGCAAAGAGGGAAGGTCTTCGTACATGCAATTTTTTATTTTGAACTTTGAAAATTGCTGAACTTGACAAATGATCGGGCTCCAAAACAGCTACATAACTAGATATTTTTCCTCTGATTTTGTCAAGATCAGCAGTATGACAACTGCTAAGGAAAAATTGCATGTTCCAAGGCCTTGTCTCTATGCCAATTAGCAGTATGCCTTGAAGTAGGAATAGATCGAATCATCATATTACTTCATGTTTCGTTTTTAAAGTCCATATGTATGTTGGTATATCTTGTTCCTTTCTCGTATTTTTTTTCCATTTATGGATTTTTTTTTTCCATTGATGATTTTATATAATAGTTAGAAGATAATTCCGTGGCCATAAATTGGTGTTTTAAGATGTCATTTACGTTGTTAGTAGCATTTGTTTTTCTTTTAATATCAATTGCTGCTGCAAATGATCTCAGAGCAGAAAATTCCCTCATTTAGCTCTGAGTTTTTTTCCTTCCATTTGGATTTGCAAAGCCATTAATGTTTCTGAGACGTTGATAATGTGAAATACAGGGAGTATATTGTTGATCTAATGTCAGATCCTGGTACACTTATTCCATCTGATGCAGCCGGGTCGCATATAGAATATGATGGATCTTTCTATTCTGCAAGTCCCTTGTCTAGAGATGTTGACTCCTCTTGTGTGGCCTCTTCATGCAGTGGGGTTGGAAGTTCATTTGAGGAACATTCAGACTTTGGGACATTGGACAAGAGGTCTAGGCCCAGCAATTCAGTTGCTTTAGGAAAAGAATCTGATGACAAAGGTGATTTCACTGCTTCTGCAAGCATAATCAGGCTAACTAAAAGTGAGGAAGAGCACAGGTCATCCTCAGATGATTTTGGATCTCCCTCCAATGTAGATAAGGTGCCAGTGCAGGAGAATCCTGGCAGATCTAGTCATCCTTACATGCATGCAAGATCTCCTTCTTGGACTGAAGGGGTTAGCTCCCCTGCCGTCCATAGAATGAAAGTTAAAGATGTTTCAAAATACATGATTGATGCTGCAAAAGAGAATCCACAATTAGCTCAGAAACTTCATGATGTGCTGCTTGAGAGTGGTGTTGTTTCTGTTACCGTATACAATTTTAGGAGTTTATGCAATTTAGGACTCTATTATTATTAGCTGTATATATTCTCTGTTTTTTTTTTTTCCCTGTTGATGCAATTTGTCATTTATTATAACTAATTGTAAATTTGGAATGAATCAAAGTAATCCCATTTTCATGTTGAACTACAAATTTTATACCCGTAATTTCCAAGCATTTCTCTTGTAGCTTTGAATTCCTCATCCACTCGCGGCAACTCAATGATATTAAAAAGAAAAAAAAAATAAGAGACCAATTCAGTAGATTCCAAACCTGCGATGTACAAGAAGAGGAGGAAAATACTGATAACAGGCAGACGTCATTTTCTTTATTTGTTACGAACTGCATCCAGCCTCTGAATCCTCTTGGTGAATGAACATGGGCTCCATGACAAATTTCAAGGAACATGGGCTACATGATGGGCTCAGACTTTCGGTCTATTATTCATTCCAGAAACTGAATTGAGGATTAAGACTTTTGTTCTGAGTTTTCTATTCCCTTCTCTTATATCTTTGATTTTTATTTATGGATTTCTTTCTTGTTTTTTTTTTTTTAAAAAAAAAAATCAATGAAAACTTGCAGTTAATATCCTCTAAATTTTTGGTTTACAAGGTTGTCTCGAGAACTCAGATGATTACCTTAACTAATTTCAAATCACCTAATTGAAATTGGATAGACACTTGCAAAAACATGAAATTCGCCACACATGAATGAGACAAGTTTGAGTGAGTTCTCTAAAAGGTTGGCGAGACTTCATTCTAAGACAAACTCAAGCTCGAGCAAAATGTTTACAAGATTTGCCATTTTATACTCGAAATGCTTGTGAGACATGACTCAAGCAACTTTTGTGATTTGATGATTTATAAATTAAATCATCAAATCATTACCTAATCATTATACAAATACACAAAATCTTATACAACTTTTTCAAATTTCCAAAACAAAACACAGATAATTTACAATTTTTTAAAATTTCAATAAACAATTAAATTAAATTTTAACTTTATAAGTTTTTTATTTAATTTTCTATCTCTTTCATGTGATGAAGTATTCCATACCTTGAATCTTAAGATACATCATTTATTCAATTTGGTATGTGGTGGAGTAGTTCTTCCATTTATGCAGCAAGCTAAATCCATTATCTACATTACTTATACTGCAATATTTGATTTATAAATCATGTCAAGTAAGCATATTCACGTCTACTCAAGTGGGGTAGTACTCCATACAATGCGATTGAATTAATGAAACAAAGAAAAAGCAGAGTACTGGAGAAAAAAAGACTTGATCAACGATAATGACTTTGGCTACTTAGATTATGTTTGGAGGATGAGATGAGAATTTTGTGTTTTTTTTTTAAGTTTAAAATATTATTTTTTAGTTTTGAGATTTGAAAAAATTGAATTAGAATTTGAAAAAGTTATATTGGGATTTGAAAAAGTTGAATTATTTATTATATTTTGTATGGGAATTTAAAAAAGTGTAAATATGAGATGAGATAAAGATGAAAATTTTGGATAAAATATGTTTTCCAAACATATCCTAAGTCAGCAATAATTAATGCCATAAAAAATGACCCATCTGCCATACGGCAATTTCCACGAAATTTGATAGAAGATATTTGTGCAAAATTTAAAACGCAAATAAAGTAGGAAAGATATATTTACATAAATTGAACCTTACAAATAATGCTATCATTTAGGCCTTGTTTGGATAAAAAGAGTCTATCATTCCATCTCATCTCATTCCAATATCAAAACATCACAAATACAAATATTTTTCAATTTTCAATTTTTAATTTTTTCATTTAATCATTACAACTTTTTTAAACTTTTAAACAAAACAACACAAAAAAAAGCAACTTTTTCAAATCTCGAAACAAAAAGTATTAAAAAAGTATATTTTAACAACATTTTAACAATATTTTTATTCAATTTTTTCTCTCTCAATTTTCAAAATTTCATAAAACATTATAATTTAAATCATTTTACCACTATTTATAAATATTTTATTACCATTTAGAGATATCTCATCAAATTTGGCTGTCCAAAAGAGGCCTTAATGATTTTGTAATTTTATTTATTTATTGGATTGGTAGGTTAGTAGAATCAATGAGGCCAGCTGCGGAATTGAATCAAAGGAAGCAAAGAAAAAACACAGTTAAAACTTAAGAGTGGAAAAAGACTTCATGTGATTGTACATGAAAGTCTTTTGGAGTTTCAGTCAGCTATTAATGCCATACACTAAGCCATCTACCCTACTATCACGAATTTAATTAAATGATAGAGACATTTGAAATTCTTGCAACCAGAAGTTGCTCTAGCCAAATAGAGACAACAGGATACATAAGTACGTGGACGTGATTTTTATCTTTGAAGTAATGCCACGCGTCATTCTTTTTATTATCATTTTTATATTATTATATTTTACTATCATCTTCGATCATCCGCTACCGTTGTACTCAATGGCTTGATATTGAACTAATTATTTCATATCATATAAAAAAAATTTAAGAGAAGAAAAATAAAATAAATGATAAATATCATATTTCGCTATCCTTTATAATTTTATTCAAGGTGTCGAGACTATATATTGACAGTATAATTTTGAGTAGAAAAATAATACTTTCTTCTCAAAATTTAATTATTTATTTCAAAATAATACTATATAGTGCAACCCGAACATGCACTGATTTTTCCTCTCGTTCCAAGAGGAACCACCACGGCCAAGAGCTTAAGACTCAGCGTGCCGTGACCATCTAGAAATTTCCTTCATGTCAGTAAGTGGAAGAATTCATGTGAATCTGAGTTGTGCAATCTGGCTGGGTAATATTGAACTGAGGCGTGGTTGTGAAACGTTGCGATGGAAATTGTAGTTGGTTGTGAATTTGTGAAGTGGCTAAGGGCCATGCATGAAGCGTTGGGGGTTTAATTGCAGTTGTTGTGGCGTTAAGTATTGGCTTGCTGTGAAAATTTGTATTTTGTGTTAATTATTAATTGATGTTGTTCGCCCACGCATGTCAATCACAAATTTACCTGTTGCATATTTGTATTGTATCTGTTTCATGTCATTATAATTTCATTAACTGTGCTCAATCTATGTTTGTGCCCAAACTTGGAAAATTAGTGATTTTGGTGTCATATATTAAAAAGGGCAATTATACACCACCAACTATATATATTACAATTCAAGCACTACTACACATTAAAATATTAATATTTTTTTACTTTAGTTCAAAATTTTGTCCTTGCAGTAGTTCAAAATAGATAAAGTAATAATTTTTTTATACTTAGTTGTAAACAAATTGTAGTATTGATGTTCTTATATCATTTTTTCCCGGATTTTCGCCGAGTGATAACCGATTAGGACAAGATGGTAACGCTCTCATGCAGTACTATGGCCTCTCTGCTGACAGAGGCTAGAGGATGTCGGTCACATACACGCCGAGCATGAAATTGGGTATCGCTTCTTATATATATATATATATATATGTATGTATTTCAAACAAATACTTTTAGCAGTTCCTTTGGCATTGCTTTATGGAGGGTACCCGGTACAGAGTATTTACATGTGAAAACATTGAGGAAACTACATCATGGCTGTTTCCTGATGTTATCAAGATCTGTGGGTGTCATTAACAAACAGGCCAAATATTAATTTTCATATTTAATATTTATGCTGATGTGTCAAAGCTTGATTAGAAGGTCTTCCCTCATACAAATTGATGATTTAGCTTATTCGGAAGCAATTAATTAATTTTGGTTGCTCGAAAAGTTGTTTATTAGTGATCATAGTTAATCATTCCAATGAATTGTCTCGTCCGAAACATATATTTTTTAAGAGCATAATTTCTTAGAAGAAAATGTGGCAAAATAAAACACAGTTTTATGTCAGCAAAAGAAAAAATATTCACGTCCAGTACAGACCAATTCGGTTAAACTTACCAAAATAAAAAGATTAACTATTACAATTCCAATTTTCGACCAGTGCTCAAGGAAGCTGCAAAAGGGCAAAATTATCAACCAGACTTTCAAGGACACTGACTTTTATGCTACATGGTTTGGACAGTGAAGAATTAATAGAGTTTGCAGTGGTAACATGGAGTCTTTGGAAGAGGAAGAACGATTTCATCTTGCAAAAAAGATTTCTTACTCGTAGTAGACTGCTTAAACAGATCTCTCAAAGAATCCAGGACCTCAAAGCTATTAATCTGTCTTTTCCAATTCAACAGACCCTTACCCCAGTGGATAGATGTGTATTGGTTGCTCCTCCAAAGGATATCATCAAGATCAATTGGGATGTTGCAGTTGACAAGAACACTTGTAAAATTGGAGTGGGAGCTGCTGCGAGGGACTGGGAAGGACACGTACTGGCTACTATTGAACAGATCCCTTTTTCCAGATCCATTGTTAGCAGAAACATATGCTGCCCTTCATGCAACTATTTTGGGGATTGAGCTGGGTTTCAAGAGGATCATACTAGAATGGGATGCTCTTCTTGTTGTCAAGGCTATTTAAAGCACAAAAACAACTTTGGACGGTAAAGGCATGCTCATTTGTGATGTTAAAAAAATGCTTTCCCAGTATGATAGCTGGTCTGTTAAACATATATGGACAGAAGCAAATGTTGTTGCTCACGCTCTAGGACAAAATGCATCATCTATCTCTGATGTCATCATCGACATAGAGGAAGTTCCATTTTCTATTCAATCTCTTTTATAGAGTTTTTTGTCAATAAAAGATTTTCTTCCCCTCAAAAAAAAAAAAGAAAAAAAAGTATACGAGGTGTTTGTAACTTTTGGGGGTCTGTATTCATCATATATATTGAAATTCTAGCAATTTTTATTTTACCTTTTGAAAATATGTTTAACTTGCACATGAGATTAGTTCTCAAAGATGCCACAACTGTACAACTGTAAGTTATTTATCTCAGTTTATGATTACCTTTTGTTTTTCAAGTTTTGGCTAGTTGTTGGTCTGTTTGTGGAGTTGGAATTAGCTATTATTTTGGTTTCTGATATCGGTATCTTTCGGATGATGCTTTTAATACTTGCAGAATGACAGAAGAAGCTGTGCTACAAGTGGAAATATATGGGCTCCAGACATGCCTACGCTGGGTTCCATTTCAAGGGCTGGTTTTGAAATAGATGTGTTGATTATACGAGAATTGTCGAAATCCTGCACAAAAGGTTCAGGGTATTTGTTTATGTCTTTCTTTTCCTTGTATTTTGCCAATTTGATATTGAAGAATAATGATGTGCGTATTGTGAAATGGAAAGCTTCACCATATATTCATTTTCCATTGATTTCCTGGATCTGCCGAAGTGCATTTATTCATTGCGTATGCTTTTCCACCTCTGTACCAATAAAAGGTATTTTCGATCGGGTTAAAGCAATACTCTTTATGGTTGGTATGCTGAATGTCTCACTATTCGAACATGTAATTTTTTCTTTTCAAACTGGCAAATTGCTGAACTTGACAAACTTGACTAATTATTGAGCTCCAAAACTGCTACATTTTGATTGAAGGGAAAGTTGCAATTGGTAAGAGAAAAGTGCATGTTCCAAGGCCTTCTCTGTATGCCTGTTAGTAGGAATAGATGGAATCATTAATTAATGCATGAGCATCTCTGTATGCCTATTAGATTTCGAAAATTGCATGTTTGGCATAAAAGATTTAACATGGAGGCTGCTTGGATGCAAAATCTGTCTAATTTTGGTTTGATGCTGTGGGATATGATGAAGTATAAAGATGTTGAGTTTGTCTTAATTTTCTTAACTATTGCATAATATGGCGATGCAGGAATCTTAGTTTGTATGAAGCCACTGATTGGATTCCTGAAGGATAAGCTGAGTTTTGATGGGAGTCTTAGTCAGGATTCACTTAAAGCTGGCAATGAGCAGAAAGAAAGAGGCTGTTACAGATGTGGAGGCCAGTGCAGCACTTAGAGGCCTACAAACGGCCTTGTTCTAGCAAAGATCAAATACCAGCTTCAGACTTTTGATTTCTATGAAGTATCCCATGTTTGTAGAGAAGGCAATGGAGCTGCTTATTTACTTGCTATTCATGCCAAATGTATCAATGATACTGCTGTATGGTGGAATTCTCCCCCTGATTCTATTCTACAAAGAACTCTTGTAGATGCTGCTATGTAATTACTTTATTTAGTCAGTAATGAAATATTCTATTATCAAAGAAAATAGTTTGGCTCATGTGGAGCCTAGGGTCCCGAGCATATGAGAGATTTTTGAAATTTAAATAGGTCAGCAAGTGGAAGACTCTCCTTTAAACTTTGCGTGAGAGTATCATTACTTTTTGCAAGAAGACAGTTTCCTCCATAAACTGTAAAGCAGCTATACATACATACTTAGCTGTAAGAATGAGGAAATTGGTTTAGGAGGAGGATGATAATACCAACAACAGTTGCAGCAGCACCTCATCTGTTGTATTTTAAGAAAGTGAACAAAATCTTGTTTCTGGCAGCTATGCTTGACCCGCGCTCCAAGTTGGAAGTTTTGGAGTTTTGGTTTATTGATTTTCTTGGCCCCAAGCGAGCGTCCGAGCTTGTTGCATGAGTAAGGGGAATCATTGATTGGTTATATAAGCAATATTCAAGTAGGGGCCAATCAAGTGTTAGACTCAAAGCAACACTTTTTAGGATGATGAGGACGATCTCTACCTGTAGGTATTGACAATACCAAGCATTAAAAGGTATTGTAGAGTCCGAATCAAAATTGGATAAGTATTAGTGATCATAGAAGTTGGTGAATGAACACCATCATTTTCTGCAATCCCCTACACGACAAATCCCAAGGAACATGGGCTCAAACTTTCGGTTCATTATTCACTCCAGTAACTGAATTGACTATTGAGACTTTTGTTCTGAGTTTTCTATCCCCTTCTCTTATATCTTTCATTCCTTTGAGTTTTTGTTTTACAAGGTTGTCATGAGGAGGGTCGTTTAAAATTTTGGAGAGTTTGTTTAGTATATCACGTGCATTGTTTGGCAAGAAAGCACGCTCTAGGAATGGGTTTGGGTCGTTTAAAATTTGTTGTAGCTATGGTGTTATTTTTCTCGATTTTTTAATCAAATATGCATTGAAATTAAATAAGAAATATAAGAAGACAGAGGAGGTAAATTAAAAAGAAGGGGCGATGAGCCATTAGGTTACCTCCAGTGGTGGTTTGCTTTAATACAAAAAGTGGACCAATTGCTTGTGGCTTTAAGTCACAACTGGAAGAAAGACACTGCAATCAAGAAGAACTTCATTTCCACTGTATCCATATTCTCATTCAGGAAAAGCAGGAGTGTCACATATTCCTTAAATTCTTTGAAAAATCTTCCAGTTGTATCTTGGAATTGTGCTATAAGAATGAAACTGGTTCTTCTCCCTGTGATTTTTTTTTTTTTTTTTTTCCGGATTCAGTAGGTTAGTTGAATTAATGTGGCCAAAGTTTGGTGGACTACACAGATGTGATTGAATTAGAGAAATCAAAGAAAAAACAGAGAGGAAAAAGACTTGAGCACTTAGATTATGTTTGGGAGGTGAGATGAGAATTTTGTGTTTTGTTTTAAAGTTTAAAATATTATTTTTTAGTTTGAAGATTTGAAAAAGTTAAATTGGAATTTGAAAAAGTTGTATTGGGATTTGAAAAAGTTAAATGATGAGATAAGATGAGATGAAAATTTTAAATAAGATGAAACATCCAAGCATAATCTTAAGTCTTTGGAGTTTGGTATGACTACAAATTTATAGAGCTGGCTAGTGAGTCAACTATTAATGCCATCAAAACTGAGCCATCTTGGCACCCTACTTTACACGAAATTGAAGGAGACTTTTGAAATTCTTGGGATAAATACTTTCCTAGACAAATAAAGAAAGAAATCAAACAATTTCGAGGAAATTGCTCTAGATAAAGAGAGATAATACTGTACAAGTGGACTTTGATTTCCTTCATAATAGTTTTCTATAGATGGAGTAGGCTCCTATAATTTTAAGAGTAATGCTAGATACAGTCATGGAGTGCACAAGCGCTGTACAATTCTTTTGAAAAAAAGTAAGGTTCACTATTAAAAAATTAATTTTTTTTCATATGGGCCTGTATTCTAAGATATTTTGCATTCATTACCTAGTCTATTATCCAATAGAAAATGGAAGTTTTTTATTTAATTTTTCAAAATTAAACTATTCAAGTGATATGAACATTTCAGACTAGTGCTAAAGTTGTTGTAGAAGAAACCAATTACTTGTCTTTGAATTGGACTTCCTGGATATCTTTGCATCATTACACGGTCATTCCTTTATACAGAGAACACATGGAAGTAAAAGAGCTCTTTCTTTCTTCGGTTATTGAAACGTTGCTCGAGCAATTGGTGTCTCCTCAATTGTTGGACTTTGCACGTCGAGGGGGACTTCTAGAAAATCTAAACAAGTGGAGGAAAACGTTTACAAGAATTCGGGCAGTGCTTGATGATGCGGAGGAGAAGCAGCATACTCTCAGAGTAGTGAAGATGTGGCTGGATGATCTCAGAGATCTTGCTTACGACCTGGAAGACATATTGGATGAGTTTACAACCGAAGCATTGACGAATGAAAACCAAGGTAGCTCAAGTAAGGTACGAAAACTAATACATGGTTGTGTTACTCGTTTTATTATCAACACTAGGCTCCAGTCAAAGATAAAGGAAATCACTGAACGATTCAACGATCTTGCAGCAAGACAAGGTGAACTGAATTTTAGACAAAATGTTGATAGGAGGTCACATAGAATAAGAGGGACACTAGTCCTAACTTCTTTAGTGAATGAAGCTCATGTTTATGGTAGAGAAAAAGATAAACAGGCTATACTTGATTTACTGATGAGTACAGAAACTGAGGATGCTGAACTCTCTGTGATTCCCATACTTGGCATGGGCGGTATTGGGAAGACAACTCTTGCTCAACTTGTATACAATGATGAAAAGATGCAAAGCTTTTTTGATCTGAAAGCATGGGCTTGTGTTTCCGAAGAATTTGATTCTATTAAGGTGACAAAAACGATTTTAAAATCTGTCACCACTAGAAGCTGTAATGATAATGATCTCAATTTATTGCAAGTCAAACTAAAGGAGAAACTAAAAGGGAAGAAGTTTCTAGTCATTCTGGATGATATTTGGAATGAGAACTACCATGACTGGAGTATCCTACGTGCTCCTTTTGAAGTAGGGGCTCCGGGAAGTAGAATTGTCATTACAACTCGTAACCGAGGAGTTTCATCAATGATGGGTACCATTCAAGCTTATTGTTTGCATGTGTTGTCAAATGATGCTTGTTTATCTATATTTACCCGACATGCATTCGGGGCAAGAGACTTCATTACACATCCAAATCTTAAAGATATTGGAGAGAAGATTGTGATAAGGTGTAAAGGCTTGCCTTTGGCAGCAAAATCCTTTGGAGGCCTTTTACGTTTCAAGGAGGATCCTGATGAGTGGAAAGAAGTATTGAATAAAAATGTATGGGAAATACCAAAGGAGAGAAGTGGAATTGTTCCAACTCTTTTGTTCAGCTACTACCATCTCCCTGCACATTTGAAGAGATGCTTTGCCTACTGTTCAATATTTCCAAAGGACTATGAATTTAAGGAGCAACAGTTGGTTCTTTTATGGATGGCAGAGGGTTTAATTCAGCCACAAGAAGGGGAAAAGCAAATGGAAGATTTAGGTAAAGAGTATTTTCGCAATCTATTGTCGAGGTCATTTTTCCAACAATCAAACTATGATGACTCAATATTTTTAATGCATGACATCATCAACGATTTGGCTCAATTAGTTGCAGGAGATATATACTTTAGAATGGAGGAAAGATTTGGGAGTAGTGAGCAAAGGAAAATTTATAAAAGGGCTCGACATTCGTCTCATCAAGGTTGTGGCACTAAACAGTTTGAGGCCTTTTCAGAACTTACATGTTTACGTACATTCATGACATTTATGCTTCCACGAAGTCCAGGGTATTTGGCTCATGAGGTTCCTCTTCAACTGTTGTCAAAATTGCAATGCCTACGGGTGCTCTCTTTAAGTGGGTACCGCGTCTTTAAGCTTCCAAATTCAATTAGAGATCTAAAACATCTACGATATCTTGACCTCTCTGACACTCCAATCACAAGCATGCCTGAATCAATAACCACTCTCTACAACTTGCAAACATTGATATTGGAGCAATGTCCTTATCTAAAGAAACTACCTTCAACTTTTGAGAACCTTGTCAACTTGCGCCACCTCAATATTCTAAATACATTCTCATTGGAAGGAATGCCTCCACAAATCGGTAAATTGACATGTCTACGGACACTGTCTCATCTAGTTGTGGGAGAAGCACGTTTCTCTGGAGTAAAGGAGCTGGGGCCTTTATTGCATCTTCAAGGGACACTCTGTATTTCAAGATTAGAGAATGTGATTGAACCTCGGGATGCAAGGGATGCTAAGTTAATTGAAAAGTCTGGCCTTGATGGCTTGTTATTGGAATGGAGTGACAACTTGAACGAGTCAAAAGACAGAACAAGTGAATTAGATATACTTAGCATGCTACACCCGGCAGGCACTTTGAAAGAGCTCATTATCAGATGCTATGGTGGTACAAGATTTCCATCTTGGTTAAGATATTCCTCATTTCCTAATATGGTGCTCCTAAGGATTGAAAATTGTAAAAAATGCCCATCCTTGCCACCAATTGGGCAGTTACCATCACTCAAAGACCTTTCGATCGAAGGCATGGCTAGCGTGAAGAATATAGGTGCGGAGTTCTATGGGGAAAATTGCCAACAGACTTTTAGATCCTTGGAGACACTGTATTTCAAGGGGATGGGAGAATGGGAGAACTGGATTTCTTATGGAGAATTCCCACACCTGCAAAAGCTTTTTATAGGAGACTGTCCCAAGCTTTTGGGAAAGTTACCAAACCACCTTCCCTTACTAGAGAAAGTTGTGATATATGGATGCTGGCAGTTGGAAGTTTCGATTTCAAGCTTTCCTGAGCTCTGCCAAGTTGAGATTGACAGATCCAAAGGAGTGGTGTGTGGAGGTAAGGTTAACTTCAACTCATTAAATTTCATGTCCCTTTCTACAATTTCAGAATTCACTTGTCGAATAAAAGGGTCTGCTATGGATGGGCTCACAAAGGTAGAAGATTTAGCAATTTTCAAGTGCAAAGACTTGACACATTTGTGGTCACATGATGTGGGATCACTGCCACGGCTCCCGTGTCTTCGTGTTTTGAAGATTGAGGACTGTATCAAACTAGTTTCTTTGGTGGCAGAAGAAGTAGAAGAGCAGCTTCAACTTGGTCTGCCATCCATGCTCAGAGAAATCAAGATCCGGAATTGCATTGTCCTAGAATCCTTACCCAAGACAATGATGTACAACAACACATGTCTGGAGTACATTCAAATTGCAAAATGCGACTCCCTACTATACTTTGCAAAAGCCCAGCTTCCCCCAACTCTAAAGCGGTTAGAGATAATACGTTGCAAGAATATGCTGGTTTTGCTTAATGCGGATGACACTAACTGCAGCAGCAGCAACACTTCTCTTCTCGAGTACTTGTATATTGAAAATTGTCCATCCCTTAAATCCTTGACCTCAAGTGGAGAATTACCTGTAACACTTAAACAATTAAGTATTCGCTATTGTCAAAAGTTGGAGACAATTGCAAAGAGGTTCCATCACAACTCATTTCTTGAAGTCATTAGAATCTCAAGTTGTGAAAGCCTCGTATCTTTACCGACGGGAATACTCAGCCTCTGCCATCTAGATGAGATTGATATTTGTAATTGTGCAACTCTTGTTTGCTTTCCGGAGGAAGAGTTGCTCACTTCCAACCTGAGATTGCTTCAAATTTCCGGCTGTGAGAAATTGCAGGCCTTACCCAATTGCATACACGGCCTCACCTCTCTTCAAGAATTGAAAATAAAGGCATGTCCAGGAATTCTGTTCTTTCCGGAAGAAGGATTTCCCATCAACCTAAGATCACTTGTGATATCTGATCTCAACATCACTGAGGCCTTGTTTGAGTGGGGGTTGCATCGGCTTACATCTCTTAGCCGACTTGTCGTTAGTGGTGGATGTCAGCATCTGGTGTCCTTTCCAGAGAAGAAACTTCCAGCTGACTCTCTAACCAACCTCACCATTGAACGCTTCCCGAACCTGGAAACCCTGTCTTCCGAAGGCTTTCGAAGCCTCACCTCTCTTGAGCAGCTACGTATTGAAGAGTGCGGAAAGCTCACATCAATTCCTGAGAATGGCTTGCCTTTCTCACTCTTGAAACTGTATATCTATAAGTGCGAGAAACTCACGTCCTTCCCCAAGAATGGACTGCCTCCCTCGCTCGAGCAACTTTCTATCAACAGATGTCCTCTGCTAACTCTGCAAGGAACATATCCCTTTGATAAAAACTGAATATGCTTATTTGCTCGTGAGCTCTTTTGGTTGTGACCTGAATGCTGGTGTTGGAATGCGTCTGCTGCTCCTGTTTCTCGCTGTTATTCTTGACGGTTTGCTGAATGCTCCGACTATTCTTGTTGGGGTATGCCATTCTTGGGGTATTTACCTTAAGGGCATGAGAAAGAATGGCATATATTGCTGATCACTACATATTTGGAAAATCTTGGGAGCAGAAAAGGTACATAATTACGGTTTATACCTTATTCATACTTTGTATTTGTTTTGTTATTTGCAGTGTCTAATTAGAAGGTCCTTTGTAATTCGTTTGACAGAGAAGAAGAAACCTGCAACTTGATTAGTTCAACACTCCCGACCCACACACCAAACCAGGAGGCAGGAGCATTCTTCATCACACCCTCAAAGTTTCAGGCGGAAGTTTTCCATGATGAAAACGTTCATTTTGTAATATAGCTTTCGATTTCTTTTTCCTGTTTTTCTTCCATGGTTTTACTCTTTGCATTTGTTCTTGATCTGTAACGGAAGGATCAGCAATATAGGTTACTCTTTGATGATTTTGTGATGCTCTTTGATTGGTTGAGCTCAGAAAGCCCGACCAGAGATTGCAGAACATTGAATGGCAATGCGTGATCTAGAAAAGCTCAGTTTTTTTTAAATAAAAAAGTAATGTCACATATATAGTTCTATATCTTTATTATTAATGAGGCCGTTTCAAATAATAATGTTTAAATTAAACAAAAGAGAGTAATATATTTTGTAGACACAAACAAATATATCACAAGTACGGATCATTTTCTTTGAAAAGTGTCTCCCCATTGCCAGCCCTACTAGGCAATCTCAAGCTTATAAACACATCATGATATTGCACTAACAAGCCAAAAAGAGGCCCCTAGTTCTCTGTTACAAGATTAAAAGCTGAGTCTTACCAAAGACATGAACAACAGTGTACACTTAAATCCAAGTCAGATTTGTTTCAGAATCTCAGATGCCAATTTCTTCTGTGCCTATATCCTATGCCCTACCTCCGGTCAGATCATATGGAGCAACAGTTACGCAAACAATTCATTCACAAAGAACGTTTCTTCAATCCAATCAACACATGAGGTTGTCGTGTCCGTTCAATTATTTGATCATTCAAGTAAATCATTTGATCTATTGGTCCCAAGGGCTATTGAAATACATATACATATAATGTTTCATGATCATCTTTTGAACGTCATCGCATGGGTTGGAAAAAACACGTCCCAAAACATATTTTTTGACGAAATTGATCAGCTTGCTATTAATGTCTTTTTAGGGATGCGATTATTTGTACCCGAAAAACAATTTTTTTGCTGTGAAATTTATCTTGTCTCATATGATATAAGTATATATATAGTTAACTGTATATGGGGTATATGTAGTTGTTACCATGAATAAATATGTAATATATGTAGATATATATATATTGTTATATATATTTAACTGTTTTATGAGTATATAATTATATTACATTGGGTTATGAATGATTGTTAAGGACGTTTTTACATCCATATAAATACAGAAATTGGTGTAGAAAAAAAAAATCCTCTGTTTTACTGATTAAGAATATGAATATATATATATATAGGCTGATGAATATTTATTTGTTCAATGCTTACATATTGTTCAAAAGACCGATGCAAGCAATTGCAACTTCCGACTGTTATCTGATATGCAAGTAATATTGCTTTTCTCTTGCTATTAATTTTGCTATTCATAAATTTCTTATTTATTAATTATTCATTATTTTTTAAAACTAGATATATACGATCTTTTTCAAAAATGATAAACAAGTCGAGTTGAGTTGAATACTGGATTAAGCATTTGACTATATGTTTAATTGAGTCTCAAGTCGGTCTGGATATTAGAATGTCCGTCTTACTCGAGTCAAGCTCGAGCCCAATCTCTTAGTAATTAATCAAGTACTCATAAAATCTTTCTTTTATTTTTTCCTTTTTTATGTGACAGCTTTCACTTTTCAACTAGTAACTATATATAAATTTTCCCTTAATTTAGTAGATGATCTTCTTCTCAAAATTAGGATAAAAGTTGATCAGAGAGAGATCAAGAGAGAGAGAGTTTAGAGATTTATTTGATGCCGTTTTGGTACAAATTTTTGGCAACCAGCAGCCACTTGTCTTAGACCCTTACTCCCAATTATATGGCTAGGCAATTTATTAACAATGTAACATAACTCCACACGCAGTACCTGTACTTTAAAGGGGAGAAGTACGTCTAGGTTGAAAGCACGAGATAACAAATTCTTTTAAAATTTGTTTAAATATATTGGTAACTACAAGAATATAGGGTTTTGTGACTAATTTATTTCCGTTCCTACATAAATTAATGCTAAAATTGATTTTTTGCATCCAGATTACGCTGGTCGCAAGTTTATGTCACTAAAGGTGATTTTTGGGAAAACAAATAGTTTTGCATCTTTTGTGTCCAAAATTTTGTTCTTTTTCATCAATTTTGGCTCCACGCAAAAAATATGCCTATCATCGTCCTGTAAGCGGTGATTCGAATCCATTGCAACTTTCTTTCTTTTTTTTTTTTTTTAATAAAAAGACGAGGTCTAAGCCTCTTATGTTCATTCATTGGGTACCCCTTTCCGTTCATTCAGTCCATATGGCCGTTACGTATTTTCATACATTCGCTCATGCCATGTGCCATTCATTCTTTCATTCATTTCATTCATGTCAGCTCTAAAGAGCTGAGGCATACATTCATTCATTTGCACGGGCATGAGCCTTTTCATTTCATTTCATTTCTTTTCTTTACATGCTTTCATGGAAAAACATCTTTTCATGGGAAAACATCCTTTCATGAGAAAACATTCATTTTCGTTTAAAAGCATGGCTTTAACGTCATCTTTCATGGCATCGTTTAAAACCTCAGTTCTCAGGGACCAATTTTAAAACACTTTCTTCGCGTCTCTTTTAAATCATCGTTCTGAAGCTCGAGGCATCACCCTCGAAGCTTCATTTCTTTTCTTTGGAAAATACGTACAATAGGTACACCGTATAGTCATCCATTCACATGCATACAATTAATACTTTTGGGTGCATAAAAAGGGGCTTTCATAGAGGGGCCGTACATACGTATACCATTCAATACTTAGCATGCTTTCTTTAAAAACATCTTTCGTGTCCTTTCATGTAAAGCATCTTTCATTGAGAAAACAATTCGTCTTTCTTTCTTTTTCTCATACTTTTAGAAAACTCTAGAAGAGCATGAACGTAACACTTACCTGGACTCCATGCTACTTTCATACCATGCAGTCCATTCATACCGTACAGTCCATTCTTGTGCGTGTCAGATGGCAACCTACATGCATACATAACCTTTACGTCATTCTCTATCTAGTGCATAAATAGTTGAACTAGAAATAGAGCTATACTTTACTTAGAGAACACTCTCCTTCTATCCCGTGTCCTTTCACGTTCCTTACTATGATAAAACCCTTGGAGACCCATTACGGTCTCTACTTCTTTCAACCTTACGTTCTACCTCGAGTGCTTACTCGCTAAGGTGAATCCATGATTCACCATAGCGTTAAGACACTGAGACTTCTGTCTCCTTCTTCTCATTAACCACGTTCTGACACATGACTTAGACTGACTAAATCATGCATCCCATTCTTAAACAGTACTCTCATCATTACCCTCATGCATCTTAGCTCACTCTACTTCTCATGATCATCCATTCTCGTTATACGGCTCCAAGCCACTCTGAGGCTTGAGCACCGTGTAACCATACTTAGGACAAACTACCCATTACATATGGTTAATCCGTCCGGCACGTGCGTCTAACCAGATAACACGTACCTTACTCCTTTATCCTTTAAGACCATCATTTAATACATTGGTCACGGACTCGTATGGCGAACGCCATACTCCATTACCAACCTTCTCATACCCGGCTAGCACGATCCTTCATGCTAGCCGTACCTCATGACAGTTCATCCCAACTGTTGACACGATGGGACTCTGTTCATAAACACACTTTACGTCACGCCACATAGCTCGAGACTAAATCCCAAGCTATGCCGTGACCCTGTCACGTCATCTTTCATACATCCTAACCCATCACAGCACAGCTTCATGATTGACCACGTCATTTCATGACGTAGCCCAATCATGATTCCGCTGCACTGCTCTGATACTTCTTAGCCACTTAGCACATACTCATGGCCATAAGCCGACTACTCGGCGACGCTCATCGCCGTAGGCTACAGCCGTATCATTACTACGGCACATACCACAACACCTTACGCTACGCCATATAGCTCGAGACCATTCCCAAGCTACACCGTGACCTTGTCACGTCACTTCTGACATTCGGTTACGTCACCTTACAACTCATCACGAGTACGGTTCCTCATGTTCTCTTGTCACAACGTGACACCTCGTCACGTTCCTTTACATCACTCTTACGCTACTCTTCGCCAATCGCAAGCAGTACCTCTTAATCGACCACGTCACTTAGTGACGTTGCCCAGTCATGCTTTCGCTGCGCTACTCCGATACTTTCTAGCCACTTCGCACTTACTTCTGGCCATAAGCCAGTCACATGGCGACACTCTTCGCCTTGGACTACAGGCCGTATCTCACACTTCGGGATACTGTTCCACAGTTCCCGATACCATACATCAAGCCCTTTGCCCATCACTACGACTTCACCTTTATTTTCGCGACACGCCATACGGTGTATCGCTGCACCTCATGAAGTACACTCCTCTTGTACTCCCTTTACAGGGCTACGCTACGTCGCCACTATGGCATTCACGCCATATGGTGCGTCACTCCATTACAATAGAGTACACTCCACGTGTACTCCATCCACGATACTACGCCACGTCACCGCTATGGCACATGCCATACGGTGCATCACTCCATTACAATGGAGTACACTCCTCGTGCACTCCTTACACGGCACTAGGCCACGCCACTACTATTGCACATACACTACCACCACACTTCACAGCACAGTCCACAACACTACAAAGCACACTTCCCAACTACGTCCAACACTTCATCACCTCACGTCACATCGCCACTACACAGCGAATCCTATACTTTTAACAGCACAGTCCACAACCTATAATACTAACAGCACAGTCCACAACCTATAATACTAACAGCACAGTCCACAACCTAGTCAACTAGCTAGCATCTAACATTTAATATAAAAAGCGAGGGATAGAGATTTATACCATCGACGGGATAACCCGTGCTTCGCTCACTAGCCGTCACAGCGATAACGTCGGAGGAACGTATGGGGTGGCTACACCGCGTACAGTGACTGTTTAGGCGTTTGGATAGCTAGGTGTGGACTTGGAAGGGCCTAAGGTGGCCTTAGTGATGCTAGAAAGGAGCGTATCTCGGCGGATCTCGCCGTGTACAGTGGCGGTCAGTCACGCGCAGTGACTGTCGATCACATGCAGTGACCAACCCACCACATAAAGTGGTGGTTTGGGCCTAAGGCTGGGCTAAGGGAACTGCCGGAGGAGCCGTGGAGGCTCGGTGGTGGTCGGCACGGTGGTCTACAGTGGCTGGCCGTGCACTGTGAGGGAGGAGAGGCCGTGGGAGAGTGAGAGAGAGTGTGGGGCCATGGGTGGCAGATCGGGGCCGTGGGTGGTACCGTTGGGTTCGTGGTGGCCTAAGGATGCTGGCTAGGGTGGTCGTTCGCCGTGGGTGGCGGCGTACGCGGGCGGGGGAGCCTAAACCCGTGCGGTGTCCGTGGGAACACTGGGAGGTGGAGGAGAGGCCTATTGACCGTGGGTTTGCTGGAGGAGGAAGGGGGAGACCTCAGGAGTCTCATGGTGGTGTCCGGTGGCCGAGCTGACCGCGCACGGCGGCGCTAGGAGGCTGCACAGTGAACCCGTGCATAGGTTTGCCGTGTACGTGCTTGGAGGAGGGAGGTGGCTGCATGGGAGGGGCTGAGGCCGCTGGAGGTGGCCGGTCGGTGGCAGGGGAGGCTGCCGTGGGAGAGGTGTCGCCGAGGGACGGCGTACGGCGGCGCATGGGGCTTTAAGCCTGTTCGAGCTTGCACCGTTGAGGGAGGAGGAGGAGAGAGCGTGGGGAGGTAAGGCCGGTGCTGGGGGACTCGCCGGAGGGAGGCGGTTCCGGTGGTGTGGGCGGTGAGGCACGCCGACGCACGGCTACGCCGGGCTGGGGGCTGGTGCCTTCGGCGTGGGTATCGCATACGGGAGAGGCCGAGAGAGGAGAGAGAGAGGGGAGGGAAAAGTGAGGGAGAAAGAGAGAGGGCTGGGGTTTTATCCTAAAACCCGACGTCCGGGGTTCCATAAAATGGTCTACGATGACCCTTAAACACTGATTTAAAACCACGTAAACGTTTATTTATTTAAAAGCATTGAGAGGAAATAAAGATAGAATATTATTTAAAATAATATTATCTCATCATTTATAAAATGATGAAACCTTACTTAAAATATTTAAAGGAGTAAAACTACTAATTTAATTAAAGATTCCATCATTATTTAGATCACATAATATTTTCAATAACTGGAATCATTTATATAAAATGATTCCTACAATTATAATATTTTTGGAGCTCTTCAAAGATATTATAATTGAGTTATTTAAAATATTCTTTAGTTAAATAATAATAGGAATCTTCCATTTAAAATACACATTACTTTAAAGCACAAAACTAACTTTATAATTACGTAGTATCTTTAAAACAAGCCATTGGGGTATGGCACGCATAACGGGGCTCTTAGACACTAGAGAGGAGGAGTGGGCTGTCCATCACATCTGACGTAATGGCTTACGTCAGAAGAAGGAAGGAAGAGCAGGGTGTTACATATATGGTTAAAAATCAACTAAAACATAAATTTAGCCAAGAACATCATTACTTTGGCCTAACCGAATATCTCATTGCATAAAATTTCATATATTTGTAACTAATATCAAATATAATCAAAACAACATTCTAACATGTATATAAGAGGCTTAGGATCCTCAAATAAAAATATCAAATCCATTGGATTAGGATTAAATCATAAAAGATTTAGACTTTCTCAAAACAGAAACTTTTTTTCCTTTTCCAGTTTCTAGGTTTCTAGATCTAAGAAAATATTTCACCAAAACTTTTAATCATGCAACAAATCCTTAACAAATAATTATATACACATGTTAACAGTACTACATAAAACTTTCGGACCAAAATCTAGCCATTAACTTGGTAAAAAACTCCAAACTACAACACACTCTCTAGTTTATCGACCAGATTAACCTTTTTGGGGTTTGAATAACTTTTGATCGATCAAATGATCTCCAAATGGATAAAATAAGATATACAAGTAAACTAGACTCGAAAAGGAACAACTTTTATGAAAAAAATTTTGTGAGAACACACTTTAAAAAGCTTCTAATAAGGTATTCAACAGAGACAAGAAAAAGGGCCCAAGAGTGTCTTTTGTGTTTTGTCAAAGAAAAGTGTAAAGGAGAGTTGCTTTTCGTGGGAAGTGGACTGGAGAGACTCTTCCACAGGTTATGGAAAGTAATAAGACTGAAAGAGAGATTGAGTGTTGGCCTTTTCTTTAAAAAAAAATCAGCCCAAGATCTTTTCTCAAGATGGAGTGTGAGAGTGAAAGAGTGAGGTGGCCCTTTAGATTTTTTCTTCAAAACATTCTAGAATCTCTTTTAGAAGATCTAGTCAGCCAAGTGGGGGTGCAAACTTAGCCAAGAAGCAATGCTAATAAGACCAAATTCGTAGGCCTTAAAGGGCCTAAACTGAATGGCCTAAATTTTGGGGTTTTAAGAGGGTTTGAGTTGCTATCAAGTCCAAATCCATCAAACATTCCTCTCGGTGTTAAGTGTCTAATACTATTCATTATGTGTGGCTAAGATCTTACCAGGTGTCCAAATAAAACTTCTCTAATCTAGTTTGGACATTCTACACTGTGATTTTGAAAACACTGCACTTGGTATGTTTACTGAGGTTACTATTCATTCCAAAAAAGTGAATCATAAACTTAGCACTAAAAATTCTTAAATATTTATATTAACTTATAGTGAAAATCATTTACCAAAATTCAACCTCAAAGTATCCCTAAAAATAATTTCATAGTTTCAAACAGGTATTTCGTCCGAAAATATGAAAATTGACTTATTGCCTCATAAAATTCTAAATAATCAACTGAGTCTAATGGCGCAGACCATAATGCATTCTGACACTTATAACTACCTCAAATAATTAGAATCGCACTTCTGACACTATAGTGAGTAATAACACAGACTATGTTGACATACTAAAACTTATGCGATTTGTCGACTCATAAAAACTTATGAAGTTTTCACGAGGTTTTTAAAGCCAATAAAAATTCCACCTTTGAATTTCTAGTGGGCTGTTACAGTTAGTATATCGCATGGCTTGCATTGTTTGGCCAGAACAAAAAATCTTCACAGCCTCCTACTATTCACCCACACTCCACATTCCATATTGTTTTTTTTTTCTTTAATCAAATAGTTTTTATATGAATAGTGAATAGAAAACTTGAAATAGTTTAAAAAGAATAAAATTAATTTTTTTTTAAATATTAAAAAATTAAAAAATTAAAAAAATGTGGAGTGTGGAGTGTGGTAGAGGTTGTGTAGCAAAACCCTTGGCCAAAAAGCATGCTCTGGAAACAGAGAGGGCCATTAAAATTTGTTTTAGTTGTGGTGTTATTTTCCTCACTTTTTTAATCAAATATGGATTAAAATTAGAGTAATGATACCCTTACACTTCATTTATCACTATTTTACTACTATGTTATTTATTTTTCATTTTTTCTATTTGAATATGGAGTAAAAATCTCAGAACATGACATTCTTGCATAATCTAAAAGAAAATAAATTCAATCAACAAATTAATCATATAATTTAATTAAAAATAAATCTAATTTTATAAAAATTGACTCAAAGAGTAAAAGAATGTCAACTTTTATAAAATTAAATTTATTTTTAATTAAATTACATGATTATGTTAGTTGATTAAATTTATTTTCTTCTAGATTGTATAAGAATGTCAAGTTCTAAGATCTTTAATTCAGATTTAAAGAAAGAAAAAAATTATGTGAGTAATAAAATAATAATAAAAAATGTGTAAAGATCCCTTAAAATTAAATAAAAAATATAGAAAGAGAGAGTGGGGTCCATACAAAAGTCACTATGGGATAGTGGTACTGGAAGGAGAGTTGAAAAAAAAAGGACTTGAAGGAAGACGAGGTAAAATAAAAGGAGGGTCATGCCGACTCATGCTACAGCCCCGCTGGGGGCTCCCGCAGGTTGTAGATGTGTTTTTTTTTATGTGATTTTTTTATAGTTATTTTTTATATAGATTTTTTAATATTTTTAAATATTTAAAAAAATTATAATAAATTTAGAATATTATTAAAAAATATTTTTTTAATCAGAAAGTAAAACAAAATCATAAAAAAATATTTTCTTAATTACAAAGTAAAATAAAAAATCATATTTATGATTTTTTTTATTTTATTTAGTGATTAAGAAAGTATTTTTTAATAATATTATCAATTTTTTTTTTAAATATTTAAAATTGTTAAAAAACTTATATAAAAAAAAAAATTAAAAAGCACATAGAAAAATACTTTTAGAGTCCAGCGGGAGCCCCCAGTGGGAGCTCTAGCGTTTTCCATAAATAGAATGAGCAAGGTTCATTGCCCATGTTACCTCCAAAGGTGGTGGTTTGCTTTAATACAAAAAGTGGACCAATTGCTTGTGGCTTTAAGTCATAATCGGAAGAAAAACACTGCAATCATCTATTTTGAGTCTTTGAAACTAGAAGAACTCCATTTCCACTGCATCCATATTCTCATTCAGGAAAATTTAACGTTGGCGGAATTCGAAGAATACTGGACACATTACCGGCTTGTGAGCCTGTGGGAGTAGTGTAGGATTAGGCTTATTTTGAATAAGCCTGTGGGAGTAGTGTAGGATTAACAGCTTGGGCGTCACGTGCTTATTGGATGGCATAGGTTCTTAGCCCAGCACAAAAGGTTCAGGGTACTGTTTTGCTTATTTGATTCTGGTCATACAATCTTTGAACTCACTTGTAGAATAGAAGGATTTGATCGTGTGAGGGGCTAGCAAAGTTGGAAGATTTAAGTATTGAAAGGTGGGAGGAGGTGACGCATTTGTGGTCGGACGATGTGGGATCACTGCCACATCTCCCACTTCTTCGTTTTTTAAACATATAGAATTGTGACAAACTAGCATCTTTGGTGGCGGAAGTGGGGCTCCAACTGGGTATGCCATCCACGCTCAGAACAATCAGGGCCGGCTCAACAGATTCGAGGGTCTAAGGCAAAGATTTTTATTGAGGCTTTTTTAAAAATTTTAAAAAGTACAATTAAATAAAATTACTTTAATTTTAATTTTTCATTCCATTTTTATTTTATAAAAATAATTCCAATCGTTTGCCAAGTAAAATTACTAATTAAGATCTTATACTACATTTTCAACTAATAACCGACTTAATCTTTATTAGAAAATTGTTGATTTAGAGAGGATTTTATCAAATCTAGTTTTATAAGATGTACTTTAGACTCTTAGGGGCCGTTTGGGAACACAATTGTTCTTAGGTTTTCTCAAATATTCTCAAATTCAATTTTTTCTCTCATTTCTCAAAACCCAATAAAATATTTTAAGTCAACCTATTTTATTACTATTTACAGATTTTCTTAGTATATAAAAGAGCTCTAAAAACAATTGTAATCATTATTGTCAATAAAGTTCTATAAATAACCTACACATTTGGGAAAAAGTAGGCACTTGCCTTTTCAAAAGATCATACAAAAAAAAAAAAAAAATTATGAACACTTAAAAATTAGATTTTGCTATTTATAATTTTTACATTATATATTAAACTAATAATGACAAAAGAGAAGTGTATTCTTAGAATGAGAGTACTTGAAATAATTATTATGTGGGATACTTTTAAAACTAATAATAACATAATATCTATTTAATACTTTTGAGGTTCTCTTGTAGGGTTAATTAATTTTTTTAATTAGATTTTTTTTCTTTTAAAAAAATTATACTTAAGACTTTTTTGGGGGGCCTTGTTCCAGTAGGGGACTTAGGCAATTGCCTAATTCGCCTAATGGAAGAGTCGGCCCTGAGAACAATCAGGATCGACAAATGCAAATCATTGGAATCCTTACCAAAGGCAATGATGTACAACATGACTTATATTTCATATATTAGCATTTCTGGATGTGATTCACTAACTCATTTTACAAGAGGCCGGCTACCTCCAACTTAAAGAGGCTTGAAATAAGGAGGTGCAAGAATATGCGGAAATTGGTGGAGAGGATGATGATGATACCATCTCTTCTTGAGATGTTGAGCATTCGCATATGTCCATCCCTTCCAGAGGATGGCTTGCCTCCCTCACTCCTAGAGCTTGGTATCTATAATTGCCAAAAGTTGAGGTCCTTTCCAAAGAATGGCCTACCTCCCTCACTTTAGAGACTTCCTATCAATAGAGGTCGTCTCTTGGAAGAACACTACAAGAAAGATTAGAGAGGAGAGTGGCAGAGGATAGCTGACATCCCCTATGTTCAAATTAATTGCAAATACATTTACGACACAGTTCCAAAGGTCTTGTGGTTTTTTGTTCTCGTTGGGTTTGCATTACGGCATAACAAGTGTTTGTCAAAATTTTCAAATCTCTAAACAAAGAGAGAAATTTGTATAGAAAAAAAATCCCCTGTTTTACTGATTAAGAATATTAATATATATATAGGAGATCGATGCGTAGAAGAACTGTTGAAGTTATAGTGAATTCTATAAGCCAACGTCATTGTAGAAAATTGATTTTGGCAATTATGCATTTAATTGTTTTTAAAAAAAACTTTCTTAATGGTTAAGAAAGTGGCTATTAATGTATTTGTATTTTTTAAAAATGTTTAAACATGTTTAAAAAATGTTTGAAATAAAAACTAAAAAAGAAAAGTGCAATTTGCACTAGGCAGTCACTTGCAGGCAGCATGGTAGCACTGCTCAAATTAAAAAACCATCGTGCCATGCGGTGACACGATCCCCAACCCTCTGGGTAAACAAAGATCCAATACCATTAAGCCATTGAACAACTTTTGGTGCAAAAATGGACCCAAAATATTATAAATCTTATAAAATTTCCATATCTTCTATCTCCCCAAAATAATTCACAACTTTAAAAAATAAATCCCCAAAATATTATTAATTATAAATATAATATATATTATTTTGAAAATATTTCCAACAATGGAATGATACAATTCAAGGAGGTTAATTGACTTGTAATCCGTGTGCATACCATTATTGGTGGAGGCGAATATTGTTTTAAGAAAAGTGACATTGTGTACAATAAGTATTAATTCAAAACTCTCACTAGCTTGTTATCTTTACTCAATGTCAAATTTATAAATGCAACTCCTGTGTAATAGTTAGTTAACCCATCTTCTAACCTTTCTGAATGACAAAAAACATCTTCGATTATCTATATTTCAATTTGAGTATATGTATAATTTTGTGATCATTATATGTAATGTCACCTAAAAAGTATAGGTGGATTCAGCCATAGACATTTCATGGCTACACTTCGACTGGTGAAGATGTTTAAGGGTGGAGTACATGGTCTCATTTCACATCAAATTACACAAAATGCCCACAAACTCAGCCATTGAAATGCTTATACATTAAGGGCTCGACAGGCTCTCTAAAATGCAACATAAGAGTTTGTAATGGGTTTTCCCTCCAGCTACTTCATGAACTCATCTGAAGTTCCATCTACGGCCATCATTCAAGCCCTCAAACCAGAAGTCCTCCTAGCCATGTGAAAGACTCTTCACAATAACCTCTTACATATAGTAGGATATTCTGCATTAAGCCAAAGGGTGAAAAAATTATTATTCATACCTTTCTCCACATTGTATGCATGACATATCAGAATGTGATAGCATTATACTTTATATTAGAATTCACCACCATTGAATTCTCATCAATTTAAAAATAATTGTTTCAATTTTTCTCAAAATGATGACATTATTTGTTTAGCCGACTTGTTTAATATGGAAATTATATTAAACACCATTAGAAATATACTTTACCAATTAGGGAAAAAAATTGTGGGCTAAAATACTGTACTGAATGTTTAAGTTGAATGGAGTGATGAATTCATTGGCGGGACAATATATTTTACTTGGCGGGATGGGAAAGTGTAAAGGGTAAATGTGTAATCTCAGGTACAGAGTTTTATGGAAATGGGTTCTACTAGGCTTCAGATGGGCTAAGAAGTACACATTAGGGATTTTTCATTAGCGTTTTAGGAACACAGAGCTCCTTAAGAGAGAAGATATAACACCTACTTCTGGTGGAACTTGAATTGAAGACGTAAAACAGAAGAGCAAAATATCATAGCAACCTGGGCCAGCATTCTCTACAAGCAACGTACATCTATGGTCAAACTCTTATGTCTCTCAAAGCAAACTAAGATGGTATGGTTACTATGGTGTCCTTTGACTCAAAGCTCCATATTTTTTTGTCCATGAATGTTTGCATCCTCTCCATCGAGAGTTCTAGAAGAATTTTTGTGACTGTTTATAGTAACATTGCAACTTATCTAGAAAGTGTTAACTCGACTGGAAAACCCCCATTTTCAGAGTTGAATAGCTTAGGTCTACACGGACCTTGGAGGTTTGTAACTTAGGTTTTGGTAATTGGGGCACTACCAGTTACCAAAACCTGGGCCAGAAGGGTCATCACGTAAGGTACACCACCACCACCACTCAGACTCTTATGTCTCTCAAAGATTTGAAATGGTGACATTAACCATGGTGTCCTTGGATTCCTCATTCATTGACTTTTTAGTCTATGTTTGTTGCAAGTCCAAAACTTTTTTCACTGCTATTTCAGGGTGTTTTTTTTTTATAGTTGTTTATGAAACAGTCCAGCGTAGTAGAATCAACCCTAGTTCAAACTAATGGGTTGATTTGATTATGGGAAACCCATTACATAGAATTACAAGCTAAGGTTTACACGCCCATAAGTTATTTTATAGTTCAAGGATGGTCTTTGGGGTATTACCATCCTCTTTGGCGATGGAAAGCCAACCATTGTTGACACCTTGGTTTGTAAGCTGCAATAACACATTATATTTACATTAGCAGCTCACAAAAGATGGTATAGTTAAATCCATTTAACACAAGAACCTCATATAAAATAAACTAGAATAACCAATCAAAATACACAGTTAGAATGTAAAATATCTAAAGTCTGTAAATTGTGGAGGAAATTCCAGGCTTAATCTACATGCATTGTTATAACATTAAGGGAAGGTTCATACTTGTTGCACACTTTTTGTATACATGGTTGAAATATATCTTCGTGTTGAATTTATCAAACTGTCTGTCCCCCACCCTTATCTGCATGTCAATCTGATGCAATGGTAATTAATAGCACATAATAGAATTCTCTACAGTCAAATTTAGTTGTAATCTTTTATTACTCTCGCAAGCTGCTGTGTAACAAAAAGTGGTTTCTCAGTTTGCTAGATATGGTGCGAGCCATAAGAAGATTACGTGGACGATGGGGGGATTCAAAGGCGGGATTTTAGTGCAGAGGCCAATTATACAAGATGCGTAGTCACTGCCAAGTAATGGCCCGACATTGAGAGACGATGTTGACTCCTCATCATCAGACGACTCAACCCAACCACCCGATGTGGTATTTGAAACAGAATTTCCAGAATAGGTGGAAACTACAGGTAGTTTTAATTTTTGTTATCATTTTTGATAATCCTTACTTGGTGTGTCCATAGGTACACTTGTTTTTACACATATATAGTAATTTCTCAATTATGTGTTGTGTTTGGTCAATTTCGTATTTGTTAGTAAGAAATAAGGCCGTAGACGGGCAAAGACGATAAAATTTGACATGCTTCACAAAATGGGGCTGATTCTATTGCTGATCAAGGATGGGGACACAAAGGTGTCATGCGGGAATGCAAACATATTCAGTGGACGGGTGACATGGATCATCAAGCATTACGCTGACATGGGTTACCCACGTTGGAATGAAGTGCCAGAAGTTGAACCGGAAGAGTTGTGCAGTCGTGTCTGAGTAAGGAAAATTGAGTATCAAGCATATTGATGGAAATGTGTCTTTTCTTAGTAATTTTTACATCATGGGAGTTGATGCTTTTATGTTATCACTTATTTAGGCTGACTTATCATACAATGGGAAAACAAAACCATAGGAAGACGGTTATCGAGCAACTACGTAGGAGGTTTAATTTTTTCCATTATGACTTACACAAAATCTACAGTGGGTATGGGAGTCATAAAGTTGCTCTAGCAAGAGGGACCGATTTCGTGGATCAAACGATGTGGAGAAAACTATGCATGTGCTCGGGTAGTAAGGAGTTCAAGGTAAAAATACTGAAAAGAAGCCGCTGATAATTTCATTCACATTGATATCTTGTGAATAATATGTCTTTCAATTATTATTGCTTTAACCTCATTGGGGCACTATTTTGACTAGGTCTTGTCACTGCAAAACAAAGTGAATAGAGAAAAATAGCTAATCAACCATACTACTGGCAGGAAATCCGTTGTTTGAATACTTGAAGAGCAGGTAATTATTATGTGCTACTGTGCATATAGAAATTAATTAGAATTAAATGTATATATTCTACGCATAAATGGTTATATAATATATATATATAAACGTAAAACTGATATTTTAATTTCTTGTGTTTCAGCGTGAGGGTGTTACTAATTTGGTGGACCGTTTTAAAGAGACTAGGTGGTCAAAAAAGAAGAATGGGTTTGTGACTAACATGACTGAAGAGCTGTATGTGAGTTACATGACTAATTAGGGGAAGTAGCAGTATTTTTCTGTTGTCACTACAAATAATATCTATGCCTCTTGGGTATTATTGCAGGTTTATGGAGTATTCTGAACCTAATGAAGCAATTGTTTTTGAAGGGGAAAATGGTGAAAAAGTTGAATGAAATGCAACCAGGAGAGCACACCAAGGAGGCAGCAGATGTAATGTTCAGGGAGGTCTTAAGGAGGAGATCAAGTTATGAAAGGGGTCTGGGCGAGAAGTTGATGCCCGTAACATCTGGGATTGCGCAAGGTGGAGACAATGTGCATTGTCTCAAGATGCGCAGTTTTACAAGGTGCAATTTGAGGTTCTAAAGGCAAATGTTTATGAGATTTTGGTAAAGCAAGCGAAGCTTGATAAAATTTTTACATACACTCAATCACAGCAGCGACCGCAGGGAGAGTCTCTGAGGGAGACTCTAGGAGCTATCTAAGCTTGTTTCAAAAACACTTTTGTGGACTTTTTGACTATTTTGAGAGGCAACAGGAAATGGGTGATAGTTGGCTGACGACATGGATTTATTTTGTGTGTGGGTTTCTTCTATTATCGTGGATGGGTGTTTGTCGAGATTTTAAAGTTAAGCTGCAATGCTACTATGCATGCATATTAGCAATAAACAAGCCATAGACAGAAGGAACCTTGGATAACTAATAGTTGTCAATGGCTAGCGAAGATGGAAAGCCCAAGTTGTTTGTGGCTGGGATACGTGCCAGCCTCTTGGTGCTGGGGACGACAACCTGCTACATAGGTATTTTCCAAAAACATGAAAACATCAAGAATGATAGTAATTTCCATCAAATTGGGAGGAATAGGCATGCTATTAAATGTATGTACTTTTAATCCATTATTCAGTAGAGTCCAGTATTTTGTGATATTTACAATAATGTTAGTAGCAGTGGTTTTTTAGTACATCCATTGGCTTATGATCAGAATGGGAAGGCCATAATATATTTATTAGTTTGACATTGATTTTAGATAAATTGGTCATTGAATATTCATAGTGCACACATGCATTACAATATGGATTGGGGATGCAGCTTGGGGGGGAGTTAGTAGCACAGTTTTACAATTAATAGAATGGTTGGTCTGTTTATGTGGGGAAAGTATAGTCTCTTGGGTATCAAATTTGTGAACCTCAAATTGATGGAATGAACTAAATGGGAGTTAATCTGAAATGGTGTATATATAATGAGTTTGTGGTTAGTACCTTCTATTTGGGGAAAATTGATGAAAGGAATTGATTTCCACAAATCGACTAAGTTGGGAAACTATACCATCTTTCCTTCTATAAGGCCGTGCTTTCAGATACGCTTATTTTCATTGAACAAGTATTTTAACCTTGGGTACCTTGTATAGTAATGTACTATATATTTCCAATGTAAAAGTCCATTGTATGTTCCAGATCAAAAAACCATGTTCAATTCATCAATTGGGTGAAGGTATCCCTATTATTTAAACATAATCATGCCATTAGATGAGCCATTGGTAGTTTAATCAAACTTAAATATGTCATTTTTACGTGTTTGATTCCCTTTTATATTACTTGGATTATTTAACTGTCAAAATATTTGGACGGATACAAATTCAAGTGATATTCGATGAAAGCTAATGGGTGATTGTAAAATATCTGGTTTTGGGGGACAATCCTACCATGGATCCATTTAGAAAGGACAATAATTCATGTTGTCTGCCACATCACACAATGTTCATAGCACATATTATAGTTGCCTTCTATTAAATGTCCAAAAAATATTGCTTGAGTGAAGAACAGTTCTAAGTTGCTCTACTTGAGTAGATTTTGATTATGTTATTATATGTAATAGAACTTCAGTACATCGCTCAGGTGAATGAAGAAATACATGTTCTATGGTAGACTTCTGTTCAACACCTTTCTGTGCATTGTTCTATGGATGGCATATTCAAGGTGTATATATGGTAGAGTATTGTCAGTTGAAATGCCTATTTCTGTTTCAGAAAGTATGAATAGTAAGATGTTGTTACTCATGACTAACAACAAATCAGTTTATGCATTTGAGACCCAGGTTTTAACTGAAAGTAATATTGTGCCAGGTTTTTATTCAAGATTATGGCCATGACACAACAGTTAATGATTTCACCAATTTAATTGTTTGTAATTATTTAGGTATATGTGGGACAATATTTGACTTTACTGTTTGTAAAAATTAAAATTAATATTGATCTATTCTCAATTTCCTGAAAATACATTATAGGCCAAAACCTTTCAGTACATCATCAACAGGACGAAATTCATTCATAACTGGCAGCCAATTTGTGACCCGCTCAAATATAGACGCCATAGAATTTTCCTGCAAACATAGTAGTTTCACCTACGAAACAATATTTTTTTGTGGCGGGTATGACATTATTTGCGACCAAAATGCACTTATTTGCGTCGAATGCAAAACCATTTGTGACTTCATTCGCTTTGGGACTATTGAATTTATTTTCGCCGTAAATTTTTCAATTCTAAACACTTATTTGCGTCCAACAAGAATTCGCTGCAAGTAAATCTATTATTCCCAGTGAGGAAGGAAATTTATTGCGACTGAAAACAAATGGTGGAAAATGTGGGATGATGTAGGTATTTGCGGGGAAAACGTTGCGCCGGTAGTGCCCACATTTTTTTCATCACTAATAAATTGTTACGGCGCCAAATAATGGACATATTTTTTTTTATCCAAACATGGTTTTTGCATCGATCACTAGCATTCAAATTGCGGCGACAAAAATTGTTGCAATTACACACAATTTTTTTGACGCTTAATATGCCCACCGTGAAAGACCTAAGGGGAAGGATTACTACCGACCATCTAGCGGTGAAATGGGGCCGACGTAAAAAACTTATAGCGGCAAATTTCTCTCTTTTGGCGGCATATTTTTTTGCAGGAAATGGTAGAAAGTCTTGTAGTGTGTCTTTCTTAGATATGGAATAAAAAAAATAGCAGTCCATTTTTTTTTTTTCATATTGGAATAAAGTGATTTTTGAGTAAGGTGTATGTTTTTATTGAAAATAAAATTTCTTTTTAAATCTAAAAATTAGTGGGGGTCAAGTTTTTAGAAAATAATATATTTTTTTTCAAAAGTTTTTGTGCGCCCCAATGTTTTCTTCAGGTTTATTTTATTTATTTATTTATTTATTTTGAGTTTTTGGAGTAAAGTCACAAGTGGTTGAAATTTTGGTGTTTGGTGAACGTTTGTGTATGTCTAGTGCAATTAGATGCACGAGAACTGTTCCAACTTCCGAGTGGCAAGTACCTTTGTACGTATTTACATCAAATGCATTTACTTAATCTGTTGCTGTTTGCTTTCTTTAAAGCCACGGTTAACTTTTTGGTAATTGTGTACCATTACGGAAAAACTATTCAAGCATTACATGGGATGCATCTAATTTATTAGCTGCCATTCGGTTTGTTTAAGAACAGTATATGGTATTAATTTTGTGGATTTAGTACCATAACCGAAAGCTTTTTAATGTATAGATTAGATAAACTTGGATGCATGTATTATTATTAGTTTAAGTCGTTTTAAGATTTTAGTGCTTTATTGCATGCCTTGGCTGCCGTATTTATATATCTTAAGTCAATTATGGATTTGAATTGCTTTGGCTTCAAAAAAGAAGCAATTTAGTTGAGAGGTTTACTCATTTTGGGAGAAAATCAGTTATCCATATTAATTCATTTTGATAGTACTGCTACAATTAGTAGAGTACAAAAAACCCTTTTTAGAATGGTAAATCCAGATCCATTAGAATAAAACATAGTACTCATGTGAGATTTTTTTTACTGATGGTGTTATTAATATGGATCCACTAAACAAAGCTTTGACAAGAGAAATGATCTGGAATACATCGAGGGGAATGAGATTAAAACTCATAATTCAAGAGCCATGTATGAGGATACCCAACCTAGGGACCAGAGATCCTGAGAACTGGGTTCAATAGGAAAAACAAATCATATGATGGTCATAAGAAACATACTATTTATTTTATTTCTCATTCCTATGATGTGAGTGTATTTATCCTGTAATATTTTGGAGGATGAGTTTTTGGAGAAACTCTTAATGAAATTATGTAGCTCTTATGAGTAAGGTATAAGAATTACAGGAGCACCCTTGACATATTTCACCTATGTGAGTGTGGGAGTGGGACCGCTCTCTATGAGATTTGGGTTTATTCTCAAATGCACTCATGAAATCGGGATTAGCACAAGGCCGTATATAATGTGCTGGCTAATAAAGCTCATGTCAACACCTGGGTTATTATGTATGAGTAATAATTCTTTATTTCCCTTAAGCAATCACAGTTCAAGTTTGAGACTAGTACTGGCCCTAAAGTAAAGGTTGTTATATATTTTACAAAGTGAGGGTTCAATGCAGAGCATACCTTCATGATGCATAATAATCCATATTTGTCTGGAAATATTTTTCTTTATTTATATTATTTTGTATAATTAAAAAATAGTGAGGGAATGTTGGTATTTTTTAATTAATAATATTTTTAATAACGTTTTCCTTACCGTTACTTATACGTTTGATTCATATCGACTCTTGGTTGATGGTGTAATAAGTTAGTGCAATCGGCTTTTAGTTAATTGGCTGCTATTAGTACCATTGTTGATGGCCAACGTCTTTTTTCTTGTCAGTTTCTTTTTCATTGATTGCCTAGTTGTCGGATGGAGGAAAACGACTATTGTTATTTAAATGGTTGGGCTTATTGAGAGAAGAGGGGATTCGTCTAGCACTATTTTCCATTTGAGTGTGGTGTTGTTTTTCTGTACAATATAGAGAAAAATCTCTAGAGAGACTAAAAAGAGGGTTGTAACTAGATAATTTTGAGAGTATTTTTAGATAAACGAAATGTGTTATTTTGATGGAGTTTTGAGCTCAACCGCTTGTGTAGAGCTGGTTCGGGCTATATGACAATCAGTTGAGCTGTTGTATCTTGAAGGAGTCAAGTCAAGAGGAGTTCTGCTGCACCAGTTAATTTGAGACTTTGCACACTGCAGAGGGCTTGAATTTCTTTGAAGAGAACGAGATTTCCGTGTCTCAGTCAGAACCGATTTCGTTTGAGTATTAATTTTATTGTAATTTTTATTACATTATTGTGTATTTCACCAACAAAAAAAGTGTCCAAGCATTCTGTCATTTCTAGTAAAAGGTTTTCCCACAAACCTAACGATACTTCAAATATTTAATCTCAAAATCATTGAAGCCTTGTTCGATTGTGGGCTCGACAACCTCCCTTTTCCTAATCAACTTGAGATAGGTGGATGTCAGCATATGGTGTCATTTCCAGAGATGACATTGCCTGCCTCTCTAACCAACCTCATTATCTCAGATTGTTCAAATCTGGAATGCCTTTCTTCCGCGGGCTTAAGAGAACTTGCCTCTCTTAAAAGACTGTCTATCTCGAACTGCGAGAAGCTGGTGTCCCTTCCAAAGGATGGCTTGCCTCCCTCACTCCTAGAGTTTCGTATCGATAATTGACAAAAGTTGAGGTCCTTTCCAAAGAATGGCCTACCTCCCTCACTTCAGAGACTTCATATCAATATATGTCATCTCTTGGAAGAACATTGCAAGAAAGGTCAGAGAGGAGAGTGGCGGAGGACTCAGATGATTACCTTAACTAATTTCAAATCACCTAATTGAAATTGGATAGACACTTGCAAAACATGAAATTTGCTACACAGGAATGAGACAAGTTTGAGTGAATTCTCTAAAAAGTTCGTGAGGCTTCATTCTAAGACAACTAAAGCTAGAGCAAAATGTTTGCGAGATTTGCCATTTTATACTCAAGACGCTTGAGAGACATGACTCAAGCAACTTTTGTGATTTGAGGATTTATAAATTAAATCATCAAATCATTACCTAATCATTATACAAAAACATAAAACCCTATACAACTTGTTTAAACTTCTAAACAAAACACAGATAAATTACAACTTTTTAAAATTTCAATAAAAAATTATATTCAATCTTGAATGTTAAGATACATCATTATTCGATTGGGTATGTTGGTTGAATTTCTTCTATTTATGCAGTAAGTTGGTGCATAGAACACATTATCCACATTACTTATATGGTAATATTTGATTTATAAACCATGTCATGCAAGCATATCCACGTCTATTTATAAGTAGAATTTTTCTTTGTTGAAGTAACGTGGCCAAACTCATGTGGTGGAGTAGTCCATACAATGTGATTGAATTAATGAATCAAAGAAAAAGCAGAGTACTGGAAACTTGCTTGTATTTTTAGTGTTAGTTTTTTATTTCACTTGTTGAGATTTTGAGAAATCTCACTGTGGTGTCCCCACTTGTGGTTCCTCTCCTCATAATTGTAAACTTTGATGCAGAGAGAGATTATGAGTATGGAGGTCTAGATCCGTCTAGAGAGTGAAGACTTAGGTGCCTTTTTCTTATTTAGATTTTCTTTGAATTTATTCATATGAATGTAATATTTTTATGCTGAAATTTGGTAAATATTGTGGCTTATGGATATTTGTTTGGTGTTGTAACTTTAATTTTTGGTAATATTAGTAATGACTGTCATTTTTAAAATTTTCGCTGTGAATTAGCTGCACAAGATTGTATTGCATGTAAGCACACCCTTGCTGTCACTGTGCGCTCGGGGCATTTGACCCGAGAGGCCAAAATCCAGACGCCTCAACTACTATCATTTTACAAGAGGGGAATGAAGACGTCACAGTTTTTTTTTTTTCTAATCAAGCTTGCATATATAATAAAAATAGGGAAATATAGTACATCAAGGAGGGTCCTTCCCACTATCAATATACGATATAGAGTTAAGAATAACTTCTAACGGAATGCTACCAAACAGTAAGTTTGTAGCTGCCCATTGCGCTACCGAGTGCGCAAGTCGATTTTGAGATCGATCTATCTTGTGGAATTTCCAACCAGAGCGAGATTGAGATTCCAACAAAGCTACAATGTCATTTGAAATTGATTCTATTTTCCAGATGCATTCCTCTTTATAGATGGAGAAGATAACCAACTGAGAGTCCCCAACTAGAGATATGTAGGGGTGGTTAAGATGTTCCGCCATTTTGAAAGCTAGTTTTGCCGCAAAAGCCTCAGCGATCACAGGGGTTGTAGTTAGATTGCGTTCGGTCCAAATTTCAATGAATTCCCTAGTTGAGTCTCTGCTAACTGCAGAGGCTAGAGAAAAAGAGTTCCTTACTGTTGCATCAAAAGATATGCAAATATGATTCCCAAGGGATTTTCCCATTCTTTCTCCTTTTTTGTATTGACATTTTCTTTCCATGCATGTAGATTTTCTTGATAAGAAAGGTTTAGTTGTTTTGATTTTGAAGGGAGAGATCTTTGGGATTGTGAATTTGGTCATTTCAGAGCCTCCATATAAAATCTAGAATCAGACCAGCAAAGATTTTGAAAGGGTACTCTTCCTGAGAGGCCAAGTCTAGTTTTTGTTTGGGGTGTATAATATACTGAAACCATTCTGACATTGAATTTACTCCCAAAGAATATAAGTTTAAAGGCCATTTGTTGTGGTTCCAGAGGATTCTAGATATGGGACACTCAATAAAAAGGTGTAGAAGGGCCTCTACAGACTCATTACAAAGTGGACAATTTATAGATGGCAGACTTGGGATGAATCTTCTAAGGCGTTCTCTCGTGGGTAGAATATCCCAAAGTATCTTCGATAGGAGAAGCTTATAGCGATCATGAATTTTAAGATTCCAAATTTTCCTCCATGGAATATTCAGGATAATTTCTTTGGTAGTGCTTGCAATAGACGAGACGAGATGGTGGGCACTTTTTATAGAAAATTTTCCATTTTGGGTTATTGTCCAAAAGAGGCTATCCGAACAAAGTTTTGAGTTTGGAAGAGGAATCTTCAAGATTTCATTTATGCTTTCCTGTTGGAATAGAGATGTTAATAAAGGGAGATTCCAAACTCTGTTGTTCTGGATGATCAGGTCTGATACCTTTAATGAGGAAGAGATATCTGCTGTGTGTGCGAGGGGAAGAGGTTTAAAATTTTCCAGAGTTGGGATCCAACGATCGAGCCAAGCTCTCACAGACAGGCCATTTACAATTTTGAAACATGTACCTTTTCCCAACAGTGATCTTGTCTTGAGAATTCCTTTCTAAAGGCTCGAGTTTGTTACTCTTTGAGAAGCTAATTCAAAGACCGTTGATTGTAGATATTTCTTGGATAGCAATAGTGCCATATGCTATTACTAGGATTACTCAATTCCCATCTAGTCTTTGCTAGCAAGGCTATATTCATGTTTTCGATTAGACGTAATCTCAGGCCCCCTCTCTTTTTTTGGCTAACAGATAGTTTTCCATAATTTTAGACAGAGCTTGTGCGTTTGTTCTTTTGATTTACCCCACTAGAAATTTTTGAAGCTCTTTTCCAGTTTCTTGCAGATTGATTTTGGAATCAGGTGAGTCGCCATTTGATAGGTGGGAATAGCCCCCGCAACTGTTCTGATGAGCATGGTTCTACCAACTTGAGAAATCATTTTTGATTTCCAGCCCTCAAGACACTTATTTATTTTCTCCAGCATTTCTTTGTAGTCCTCTTTTCTGGATCTCCCAAAAGTTGTCAGCAATCCCAGATATTTTATTTTTGATGACGATTCTTTATATGGCATGTTTTCCGAAAGCATCCTTCTTGTTGCTTGACTAGTGTTTTGAGTGATGAAAATAGAGAACTTACTTTGATTGATACGCTGGCCAGACCATGCTTGATATTTTTCTAGTACTTCATTTATCGCCTGTACTGATCTTGCCTTTGATTTTGCAAAAATGATTAAGTCATCTGCAAATAAAAGATGAGATATTTGAGGGTTTTCTCTACTGATTTTGAGACCTTCTATCTTCCTTCGAGCTTCTGATCTTGCCAATAGTCTTGAGAGAACTTCTGTGCATAGAATAAACAGGAAAGGTGAAATGGGGTCACCTTGTCGAAGGCCCCTTTGTGCTTTGAAGAAACCTTTTGGGGAGCAATTTATAAGGATTGAGAAAGTGGCCGTTGAAATACATTCTTGATGAGGTTTATCCAGATCGAGTAAAAACCCAAAGCTCTCATGATTGCATAAAGAAAGTTACATTCTATAAGATCAAAAGCTTTTTCCATGTCCAACTTTATAGCCATTTGTCCTTTCCTCCCCTTATGATGCTTAAGATAGTGGAATATCTCGTGAGCAATTATAGAATTTTCTTTGATGTTGCGGCCCGGAACAAAGGCTATTTGGAAAGGGGAGATAATAAATGGGAGGAATTTTTTAAGGCGATTTGCAAGAATCTTTGTGATGATTTTGTGATGACATTTTGCAGTCATCTCGTCTGGCCCTGGTGCTTTATGGTTCAGAATTTGCTGGAGAGCTCCATAGATTTTAGGTTCCAATGGCAAGGCAATAAGAGAATTATTTTCTTCTTCTGAAATCTGTCTTTCAAAAAGATTTTCAAGATGCTCTGGAAATATTGGATGTGTGGAGGTGTAAATGGATGTAAAATGATATATGAAGGTAGATTCAATAGTAGCCTGATCCATTGTCCAATTACCTGGACTTAGCTTGATAGAGTCGATCTCGTTCCTCCTACAACTTATAGTTGTTGACAAATGGTAGAATTTTGTGTTCAAATTAGTCATAGTTAGCCAGTTGATTCTTAATTTCTGTCTCCAGAGAATTTCTTCATCTTGAGTTGTTCCTGAAGCTTTTGGTGAAGGAATTTCTCTCTCTGGATGCTCCACTAGTTCTGCGGGTTGCTCTGAAGATTGTTTAACTCTATTGTGAGTTGCTTAATGTTGGTCTGAATCTTCCCGAAGTGGAGTTTGTTGGAGCTCTTGAGGGCCTTTTTTGTTTCCCTAATTTTGTTGCATAGAATAAATGTTGGGTTCCCATGGAATTGATGGTTCCAAGCCTCTTGAATGATAACATTGCTAAACGGCTCCCATGTCAAGAATTCCTCAAATTTAAAAGGAGATACATTTTTCCTTTCTTTCATAGTGTTGAGCAAGAGGGGTTTGTGATCTGAAGCTGAAGAGTTTATATGCTGGATGGTGCCATCCGGAAAGAGTAGGTGCCATTTTACATTTGCTATACCACGATCCAACCGTTCTCTTATCAATGATCTTCCATTCCGATTATTTGTCCATGTGAAAGTAGGACCCGAGAAACCGACATCAATAAGTCCATGAGAATCCATAAGGTTTTGCAGACCACCTATATAGGAGGACACAACTGGTCTCCCGCCAGATTTGTCCTATTGGCTTAATAGGTCGTTGAAATCCCCAATGCAGAGCCAAGGACCCAGAAAAGAACTATGTATCGAGCCCAAGTGGGTCCAGAAATTTGCTTTGTATTGCCATTGAGTTGGAGCATAAACAAAAGTTGCTAACCAAAGAATATTTGGAGGGTCAAAGTAAACCAAAATAGAGATTGCATTAATATTAAGGTGGACCGGTTCAAAATCCATACCCGGTCACCATAGTAACAAAAGGCCTCCTTTTTTTCCTGAGGCAGGGACATGCACAAAATGGTGAAAACCTAACCTATTTACAATAGAAGTGGTGCTATTATTTGACACCATAGTTTCTGACAAAAAGATAATATCTGGATTAAACGTATTTATAAAAGCCCTTATATTTCTGATTGCTTTGGGAGGGAAAGTCCCCTGCAATTCCATACCAAGGACTTCATGGGGCTGTTGGAGGCATGGTAGAGCCCGCCTCTTCAGCTTTTTTGGATTTACCGGATAGAAGTGCCTTGGATGCAGCTTTGGTGTATGGTTTAGCTCTAGCGGCATCTTTTTCTTTTTTGATTTTCCCAGACTTGGCTTTGATAGATAGAAGCGAGACTGCCACTTCCTTTTCCTCATCTTCAATGATTTTTGGAATGCTCTCTAACTTTGAAAAGCCTATCTCTGATGTCTTCTGTGCTTTTATTTTCAGTGGGGTTGTTTCCTGAATGCTTGCAGAAGCTGCTCTCTTTTGTGAGACCTCCAACCCAGTGATGGGTACTAGTGAAATGGAAGATCCAGAAGATTTATAAGAGAGATCATATGCAAGTGGACCATCTTGAGAAGAGGAAGTGATTTTTGCTACATATCTTATAGTGGGCCCTGGTTTTCTCGGTGCAGATGGGTGAATTGGTACAACTGGAGAAGCACTTAGATGAACCGATTGGTATTTGATGGAAGGTGCGAAATGTGAACTGCCTGTCTTTTGCTTCAACAGGTTCTGTGCATTTAGAGGAGAGTCGGCCTTCCAAGCACTAAATTGGGCTGAGTTAATCACTTGAGTTGGGCTAGTTTCTTTCTTCCATGGGCCTTTAAGAAATGTTGGGTTACTCACGTGGCTTGCAGCATCATTTTCAGTCAACGGAGACCCATCTTTGTTGGTTTGCATAAAGCTATCTGCTTTAGTCTTCAACTGACTAGCGACCAGATCTTCAGGTGACGAGCCATTACTGCAAGGATCCTGATAGGCAATTGATGAAGCGATCTTTGCAGCTTGGTTGATTGGTGGGTCGAGATTCGGATAGATCTACGCAGAGGGAATTTCACTCGGATTGAATGAATATTGCCTGGTAGTTGGGGAATCCATTAATTCTTCTGAGGGATTACTGTAGTCTACAGTCGATGAGTTCATCTCCTCCATTGAAACCATTAGAGTTTTGCTACCGAGAGGACTGCAGCTAAGGGTTGAGGAAGACGTTGGAGATGCCGTTAGTAGTTGGGATAGCTTTTGCCCCATCGATATTCCGAAGGTAAGGATTTCCTTTCTCTGCTTTCCGATTGCATCTATGTGGGGGTTGCGATGGTGATCGTTTAGAAAGGAACTTGAGACGAGATCCTGGGCCGAACAAACCTTGATCAGCTGTTTCCGAATGGGTAAAACTCTATCCACACCTTGGTCTGTGATTTGGCGAAAATCCAATTCATCCTCTCATACTCCTCTAACGAAGGAGTTCCCCCTTACAAAGATTTCTTCTTATGTTAATATTGCTTTCCCTTTCCCATATAGAGTTTCAACTGGGAGTTTATCCCTATTTTCATTTACAGGAGACATGGGTGAGATAAGGGCAAAGTAATTCATAACCCTACTATCCGAAGTGTCCATGTCTGTAATTTCGTTTCCCTGCTTTCTTTCCTTTTCTGGGTAATTGTTCATGGAGTGGCTAGAAACCTTATCTTGATCACAATGAGTGGGATTTTCCATCATGAAAATTGGGGATTCTACTCGAAGCCAAGGCCCGAATGGCATCTGTCCACTGTTAGGATTTCAGGAGTTACAGAAGGTTTGGGAGTGCCCAATTTGTCCACAACCATAGCAGATATCCGATAAACGTTCGTACTTGAATGAGGCCCATGTATCACATTTAAAATCCCTTGGTTCCCAGAAACCTTGCTTCAGTGGTTTTGTGATACCTATGTCTACTTTGATTCGAATGAATTTTTTACTGGCTAATCCAAAGAGATGGTCAGTATCCACACCTAGAAAATTACCCATGGCATTACCTATTTTCTTTGCATTTTCTTTTGTCATGTGGTTTCTGGTGAGACCATGTATTTGTATATGAAATGATGATGAGTTGAGCTAGATCTCTCGCCATGTGATTTTTGCAGGGCAATTTTTGAGAATAAGGAGATGCCCTTTGAAGTTTCAGGGAATTTGGTTGAAAATTCACATTTTATCACCTGCACTTTGAAATGTGAAAAGGAGGAGATTCTATTCCAGGTCTTCTATGTGAAATTTGCTGAGAAAGCTCCAAGCCGCACAAAAGGATGCATGCAGGAAAATTCTGTTCAGTGGGCGTGTTGCCACTATCTTACCTATAAGTGCTAACTCATTTTCTTCCTTTGCAGAATCGGAACCAAGAGATAGATGTAGATCTTCCCAAGAGAGGGCTTCCGTTTGGTGAATCAGTTGTTCCATGTCCATTGATGGAGAGGAGGAGTTGGAGGCTTGAGAGTGTGGAGGGTTGTGAGGCACTACTAGCGTGCCAAAGAGACCTCTAGAGAATTAGAGCTGGATGTCGACATTCCCACTATGAAGACGTCACAGTTGAATAAGAGGAATCAAAGAAAAAACAAAGTGGAAAAAGACTTAAAAGAAAAAAGGAGACTTGAACACAAGTTTTTGGAGTTTGGCATAACTACAAAATCAATTAATACATAGTGAGAAAAACTTTATACTATATTTATTCACTTTTTTTAAAAAAAAAAATGTGTTGTGCTTGCACATTTTATAACTGCAAATATTATTTCTCTAATATAAAAGTGGATGCCCTAATCACTATGGTATAGTGAGATGTGGAATAAATCCATACTTTTATACTTTATCCATTGCCATTTTTTGTTTTCATAATTCTTAAAATATCAGTTGATTGAAATTGCGGTCGATCGGTCCACTCCCCACAATGTGACAGAACCAAATAAAAGACGATCAAAAAGAAAAAGAGAAAGAATCATCACAGTAATTGTGACCATATCAATGCGACTTAAAAAAAAAAAAAA
>QEOT01002703.1:121183-158474 GCA_003123785.1 Pterocarya stenoptera
GGAAAATAAATAGTCTTGCTTCGTTCTTTTCTCTCTCACCAAAACAACAAAGGCCTAAAGCAGTAGTGTTTCTTTATTTGCATACTTTCTCCTTAATTCGATTCCTTTCTCCAACGAAAACAATGGCAGAGTTCCTTCTTTCTAAATGCCTTGACGTGTTGTATGACCGACTGTTGTCTTCCGACTTGCTGAAATTTGCTCGCCTAGAGGGAATTCGAGATGAGCTGGACAAGTGGCGCAAAACCATGACAATAATTCAAAGGGTGCTTGATGATGCAGAGGAGCAGCAACGGACTGAAAAGACAGTGAAATATTGGCTTGATGATCTCAGAGACTTGTTCTACGACATGGAAGATTTACTGGATGAGTTCACCACAGAAGCTTTGCATGAACGCAAGTTGATGGCCGGTGAAACTCAAGCTAGCGCTAGTATGGTACGAAATCTCATCCCTTCTTGGTTTACTGCTTTTACTCCAAGTGATGTTAACTTCAAGATTAGGCTGGGTTCAAAGATAGATAAAATAAATTCAAGATTTAATGATCTCGTGATACAAAAAAATCTACTGGATTTGAAGGAAAATTCTAGTGTGAGGCCAAGCAATAGAAGAGAGAGACCTCCCTCAACTTCTGTGGAGACCGAAGATCACATCTACGGTAGGGAGGAAGTCGCAGAGGCTGTACTTCAATTATTGATAAGTGATAAACATAGTGATCATGCCTTGACTAAAGTACCCAATGTGATTCCGATAGTTGGTATGGGAGGTATTGGAAAGACAACCCTCGCACAGCTCGTTTACAATAATGAAAAAGTGGACAGCTTTTTCGATCTAAAAGCATGGGCTTGTGTTTCTGAAGATTTTGATGTTGCTAAAGTCACAAAAACGATTTTACAATCTATGACCAAGGAATTAGACTGTGCTGACAAAGATCTAAATTGGTTGCAAGTCCAATTGAAGAAAATACTACATGAGAAAAGGTTTCTAGTAATTCTTGATGATGTTTGGAACGAGAACTTCAATGATTGGACTCTTCTACGTGCTCCATTTAAAGCAGGGGCTCCGGGAAGTGGTATTATCGTCACAACTCGTAATAAGGGAGTCTCATCACTAATGAGAAACAAGGAAATTGAGCCTTTTCAATTAGAGTTGTTGTCAAATGAAGCTTGTTTGTCCATATTTACCCAACATGCATTGGAAACAAGAGACTTTAGTGCCCATCTAAACCTTAAAGATATTGGTGAAGAACTCGTTAGAAGGTGTAAAGGCCTGCCATTGGCAGTAAAAACTATTGCAGGAGTCTTACGCAGTGAAGATGAAGACCGCAATGAGTGGGAAAAAGTTTTGAAGAATAAGATATGGGATATTCCAGTAGAAGCAAGTGGAATTCCTTCCTCTCTTATGGTAAGCTATGACAATCTACCTTCACATTTGAAGAGGTGCTTTGCTTACTGTTCAATACTACCAAAGGACTATGAATTTGAGGAGAAGCAGTTGGTTCTATTATGGATGGCAGAAGGTCTGATTCAACCCTTACAAGATGAAGAGGAAATGGAAGATTTGGGTTTCAAATATTTTCGCAATTTGTTGTCAAGGTCATTTTTCCAACAGTCACGTTTTAATGAATCACAATTTGTGATGCATGACCTCATCAATGATTTGGCCCAGTCGGTTGCAAGCGATACATGCTTTAGAATGGAAGATAGGGTTGGAGGTAATAAGCATGAGAATATTCCTATAAAGGCACGCCACTCATCTTATTTGGGAAGCAAATTTGATGTAACTAAAAAGTTTGAGGTTTTTTCTAAATTCACAAGTTTACGTACATTCTTACCTCTCATGCTACCAGATCCAGGTTATTGCTATTTGGCTCATCATGTTCCTTTTGAATTGGTTCCAACATTACGTTGTTTAAGAGTGTTATCTTTCAATGGATACTGCATAACAGAGCTACCGGATTCTATTGGTGATTTGAAGCATCTGCGGTACCTTAACCTTTCAGAAACTCGAATAAGACTCCTGCCAGAATCAATAACTAGTCTTTACAACTTACAAACATTGTTGTTGGAGAACTGTATTCATCTAAAGAAATTACCTTTAATGTTTCGAAACTTGGTCAACCTGCGCCACCTCAACATTGAAGGTGCAGATAGTTTGGAAGGAATGCCTATGCAAATAGGTAAACTAACTTGTCTTCAAACACTATCTAATCTAGTTCTGGGAAAAGACAGTTGCTCTGGAATAAAGGAGCTTGGACCTTTGAAGCATCTTCGAGGGACACTCCGCATTTCAAGATTAGAGAATGTGATTGATCCGAAGGATGCAAAAGATGCTGAATTGATTAAAAAGACAAAAATTAGTGAGTTGTGGTTGAAATGTAGTGAATACATTGATGAAGATAGGACAAGTGAACTAGAGGTACTAAATGGGCTATGGCCTCACGACGCTTTGATGGAGCTGGTTATAATTAACTATGGTGGTACAAAATTTCCTAATTGGTTAACATCTCCTTCATTTCCTCATATGGTCTCATTGAGATTAGAATATTGTTACAAGTGCACATCATTACCTCCATTGGGGCAATATTTGCCATCACTCAAAAATCTTTGGATCAAGGGCATGGCTAACGTGAAGAGTGTTGGTTCTGAATTTTGTGGTGGTAATTGTTTCGCACAATGTTTTAGATCCTTAGAGACTTTGCATTTCTATGACATGGAGCAGTGGGAGAATTGGAGTCCTTGTGAAGTACTCCCAAATCTGCGTAAGCTTTCCCTTTGTCTCTGTCCAAAACTATTAGGGAAGTTACCAAACAACCTTCCTTTACTAAACAAAGTTGAGATAATTGATTGTGCGCAGTTGGTGGTCTCAATTTCATGCTTTCCAGAAAAATGCAAATTTAATATTTGGGAATACGAAGGAATGGTGTGTGAAAGCAAGGGAATATTTAAATCAATAACATTCTACACTTCACTTTCAGCAATTTCAGATCAAGGGGTTGATATGGAAGGATTGGCAAAGTTAGAAAATTTAAGTATTGAAAGCTGTGAGGAGCTGACGACTTTGTGGTCAAACAAGGTGGGATCATTGCCACATCTCCCATTTTTGCATTCTCTCAACATTTCTAATTGTCCCAAACTCGTCTCTTTGGTGGCGGAAGAAGTTGATCAAGAGCGTCTCCAACTCGGAATCACATCTTTTACTATCCGTGATTGCATAGCCTTGAAATCATTACCCAAGGCGTTGATGTACAACAACACGTGTCTTCAGTTTATTGAAATAAAGAAATGTGATTCGCTAACACATTTTGCCAGAAGCCATCTACCTCCAGCTTTAAAGAAGCTATGTATAAGCGACTGCAAGAATATGAGGAATTTGGTAGAGGATCATGATAATGATACAAACAACAGTAATTGCAACAATGGCGTCACATCTCTTCTTGAGGTCTTGTACGTTAGCAATTGTCCATCCCTTGAATTCTTAACATCAAGCGAAGAATTACCAGCCACACTTCAATGCCTCGATATTTACAGTTGTCCAAAGTTGGAGTCAGTAGCTAAGAGTTTTCATCATAACTTGTCTCTGACAAGTATCAACATCTCCAGTTGTGAAAATCTTCAATTCTTGAATGGTGGAGAGTTGCTCCCTTCCAACCTAAGACACCTTTATATATTTAATTGTGAGAAAATGCAGGGACTGCAGAAAGGCATACACAACCTCACCTCTCTTCGAGATTTGGAAATACGGAATTGTCCGAGCATGTTATCATTTTCCAAAGAAGGTTTTCCCACAAACCTAACAACACTTTCGATCGCTTATCTTAAAATCACTAAAGCCTTGTTCGATTGGGGGCTGGACAACCTCACTTACCTAAATCATCTTGAAATTGGTGGATGTCAGCATCTGGTGTCCTTTCCAGATATGACGTTGCCTGCCTCTCTAACAAGCATCCGCATTTCAGATTTCTCGAATTTGGAATGTCTGTCTTCCGAAGGCTTAAGAAAACTCACCTCTCTTAAAACATTGTGGATCTTTGAATTCGGGAAGCTCACGTGTTTTTCAGAGGATGGCCTACCTCCCTCACTCCTAGAGCTTGACATCTCTTATTGCCAAAAGTTGATGTCCTTACCAAAGTATGGCCTACCTCCCTCACTACAGAAACTTGCAATCAGTGGATGTCCTTTGCTGGAAGAGCGCTGCAAGAAAGATCAGAGAGGAGAGTGGCGCAAGATAGCTGACATCCCTTGTGTTCGAATTAATGGCGTAGACATTTACGACACAAAAATGGAAGAATAAATCCAAAGATAAGTTTGTTTTGGCTCTGATCCAAAGGTCCTTTGAATGTTGAATGGTGGCATTGGAGAGATCCACCACTCCTATTTCATGCTGCGATTCTGGTTGGTATGTTGAATGTACTGTCTAACTATTCTTCTTGTGGTTTTTTGTTCTTGTTGCGTTTGCATAAAGACATAACAAGTGCTTGTCAAGATTTCTAAATCTCCAAGCAAAGAGAGAAGGTCTTCGAACATGCAATTTTTTATTTTCAAATTGAAAAATTGCTGAATTTGACAAATGATCGGGCTCCAAAATAGCTACATAACTAGATATTGTTCCTCTGATTTGGTCGAGATCACCAGTATGACAACTGCTAAGGAAAAAAAATTTCATTTATGGATTTATTATTTTTTTTATTTATGGATTTGCTTCTTGTTAGATCATCAATTGCATGACATTGGCTTATGAATATGATTGCTAAGGATGTTTTTACATCCATATAAATACAGAAATCGGTATAGAAAAAAAATCCTTTGTTTTACTGATTAAGAATATGAATATATATAGATATAGGCTGATGAATATTTATTTGTTCAATGCTTGCAGATTGTTCAAAAGACTGATGCAAGCTGTTGCAACTTCCGACTACTATCTAAAAAATGGATGTGCAAGTAATATTGCTTTTCTCTTGCTATTAATTTTACTATTCATATTCACATAATCAATGTCTAGCTACCTTTCATGTTACATCGCGAATGATTGAATTTCAACTGTTAAGGCTTGTCTTCTTATCTTCTTTTCTCCAAAATAATTGTCTTCCTTGTCCATTCATTCCTACCGAGTATGGACAAGGAATGATCCCTTTGCTCTCTTAAAAAAAAAAAAAAAGAGTAGATAATGATAGTGCCATTGAGAAAGATCATAAAAGGTTAAATTCTCTTATGAATTAGTAGTGGTGGGTAGGATTTCTATTTTTGTGTTTATTGTGGTTGTTACAGTGTATCGAGTATACTCAAAATTCATATCTACATTCCTAACAAAAGATCCAATTTAACTTTTTAGAGATTCAAAATTGAGACCCACGTTTGCTGAGATCATGGCTGCTTTGAAGCCCTTGCAGAAGCCAATAACCAGTTCTCAAGTTCCCAGGCCAGGCACATCCACAGGCAGTGGCCGTCAGAAGCCTCTACCATCACAAACCGTAGAAGAAGCAGGCTAGAAGAGCAAACTATACCCCATCATACTCTTTGTCATTGGACTGCAAAAATATGGTGTGAAGTTCTAGATTGCCTTGGACTAGTATGAGAAAGTGATGGGTTGATTTCCCACATTCAAACCAATTTGAGATTCTGATTCTTTTTTCTCAATTCCCTTTTTTCCCATCACAGTTCAACTATCCTCAAGGTTGTATATTTGTTTGTAGAAATTCATTGAAATTGTTGTAATCAATATTTTGAAAAATTTTCTTTTTGTGGAGTTCTTCCATTTTGATTTTCTAACTGAATTGATACAAAGACAGAATGCAATCTGCATTAGTTTTTAGTACAAGGAAGAGCAAAGGACAGCATTCCCTTTTATGTTCTACAACTATTTAACAGATCGAGAAGCTCAAGTGTTTTTCGGAGGATGGCCTGCCTCCGTCACTCCTAGAGCTTCATATCTGTAATTGCAAAAGGTTGAGGTCCTTCCCAAAGAATGGCCTACCTCCCTCACTCGAGAAACTTGAAATCCGTCAATGTCCTCTGCTGGAAGAACGCTGCAAGAAAGATCAGGGAGAAGAGTGGTGCAGGATAGCTGACATCCCTTATGTTGAAATTAGTGGCGGAGATACATCTATGACAGCAGCAGAGGAATAAATCCAGCGATAAGTTTGTTTTGGTTCTGATCCAAAGGTCCTTCGAATGTTCAATGGCGTTATTGTAGAGATCCCGTCACTCCTCTTACTTGCTGCTACTCTGGGCGGTATGCTGAATGTCTAAATATTCTTCCTGTGATTTTTACTTCTCGTTTGCCTGACGACATAACAGGTGTTTGTCAAATTTCCCAAATCACAAAACAAAGAGAGAAGGAAGGCCTCCAAACATGCAGTTTCTCCTTACAAATTGGTAAATTGCTCATCTTGACGAACTTGAGGAATGATTGGGGTCAAAGAAAGCTACGTAACTATATATTGATATTCTGATTTTGTCAAGATCAGCAATATGCCAATTATTGGTAAGGAAAAATTGCATGTTCCAAGGCCTTCTCTCTATGCCAATTAGCAATATGACTATGAGTAGGGATAGATAGTAATCGTAATATCACTTTAAGGTCTACTTTACAAAGTTCATGTAGGTTGAGATATTGAAAAAGTGAGAATTTTTCGTAAAGGGATGTCATATTTCAGTAAAAGTGACTGCTTTTATTTTGATCCTCTAGTGGGTATGATTCCATGAGCTCACTCATGCTATGGATGTCTCACTATGGGCTATTGTAATCAGTAATTGGAGCGGTAATGTTCATTTTGCAGTAATTAATTTGGACTCTGGAGAAGTTTTGCTTGTTGGGAGCATATGTTCCTTTTGTCAAGTGATCTATCATCACCACCTTGTATTTGCAAGCAGAAGTTTTGACGCTGAAGATGCTCCTTCTGGATAGAATGTTGTTGGTAAATCTTGTTCCTTTCATTCCTTCTGATTTATTCCTTGGCAAAACAGGGTTAATTAATATTACTTCTATGGTCTATCCCTAATTAATTACATTTGTCAGCTCATCCTTTGCACCACATTGGCAAAGAAGAAGAAGGGGAAAGAACGAACTTAAGTGGGATTATGAATATGAATAGGTCTGGTTTACTGCTCATGCAATCCATTGTTTAACTGATTGAAAATATGAATTGTAGTTGTAGTAGGGAGTCTGTACCTACCTCTCTGATGAATATTTCTTTGATCTTTGATGGTTCAGAACAGTGATTCAAGTTGTTGCAAATTCCAAGTGCGATGGATGGCATTTCTCATAGCAAAAGAATTTGCTATCTTCAAAATTGCTGGATCATGAATTCTTCTTCTCTGCCTCAAATACACTCTTCTAAAATTGCAGCAAGCGGATGCCATTCCAAATATTTCATCCTGCTTTTGCTTTATGTTTCAATGTCAATAGCTAATATAGCTATTTGACCTGTCAAGAGTTCTCTGTTTTTTATTTCATATGTTCAAGTGTTTTGTCATATCTGTTGAGAATTTTTGTTTTATTTTCTATTGAATTTTGTAATCTTCCTTTAATTTGGTAAATGAAAAACCATATTTCATTGGATTTTTCTACTCTTGCCTTTGAACTCTTCATGAACTGGTATTCGGGCAGATTAGGATGAATGTGAGTTATATTATTTTGCAATTCACACTTATTTTCCTTTTAGCATCAAAGATGTGACTACGCATAAGACACCGCCTTATCTGAAAATACAGTTTGTTTCACCTCTCTCAGCTTCCAACAGCACTCTCAGTGGCTTATCTGTTTTGCAATTTTATGTAAAATGATTAACAAGAAGCTCTAAAAGTAGAGATTAGGGTCTGAAATAAATAAGGTTGCTCGACAAGCCGATGAGATCAGCTCTATCAAACTCAGATTCCGCTCAATTGATTTGTGTATATATACAATTTATAAATTAGATAATAGCAAAACGTCAGAATCTGTTTGTCAAAACTTATGCTATGTCAAATCGAGGCAACAAATTCGAACTGCCCTCGAATATTAAATGAGTTGTTAGTGAACAGAAAATCAAACTCGACTCACTCCAAATTAACTCTTTTACGCTCCTAATAGAGATGATCAAAACTCAACGCTTAAAAGTAAATCATGGCAGTACCGAATTGTGGTGTGGCAACATTCCAGTTCAGTATTAGTTTCTACACCACTAAATAGAATTACAAAATTATAGACAAAGACGGTGGAATTCCAATGGGCCGTGCCGCTGGGCAAAAACACAGAAAAAAAGACGGTTATTATTATTAAGTCTATAACCCGCGCAACGCGCGAATCGTTATTTATGTTAAATTTATAACTCTAAATAGTTTATTATACATAATCACTTTCACAACTATTAAAAAAAAATATATCAAATATATATAAAATAGAATATGAATATATAAAAGAGTTTATTTTACTAATAAATATTTCATAGTCAATTTATAATATTAAAAAATTAATATACAATGCGGAGCCTTGCATTATATGACTTTTCCCACTATTTGTTTGGCCATAAGCAAAACAATGCCTACAGCAGAGCAAGAGAGAACAGCAAAATCAAAATGCATATGATCATTTACAAAATTTCGCAACCAAATGAGATAAGAAAATGAACCATTAAACTGCAATGACTATTTCTTTTATGCGGGCCTTATAGACCATGATAGTCTTGCCATCTTCACCGAAAATACAATCTAAAAACTCAAAATTTCAAAAAGAAAAGAAAATGAAATAGTTTACTGTCTAAACAATGCACTCAATATATATATCGTCTACTCATAACAATCATTCAATAGTATTTTATCTGCAATAATTGGGATTTAAGTTTTAATTGTAACCCTTAACTAAACCAATGCATGGTCTTATAATACGTAATTTTTTCAAACAAAAATAGAATAAACGAATCTCAACCTCACGTATGATTATTGACTTGAATGATCAGGATCACGTCCCAGGCACAATGATGCTTTTATTGTTTTTTTGAAGTCTAAACTCAATGTATTATAAACGTACTAGACTTTCTTTACTTCTGCTCCTCACCCTCTACGATATTGAACTATTGGTAGTATTTTTGCTGAGACAAAATCAGGATAGATGTTCAACACCGGCAATTCTTTCCTGACTCCGGGGAGATATACTGGCGAGCTGGGGTTCGATCCCGCTCTGGTTCGGCTAGGAAGCTCGGACCCCCGAGTGTCGCTCCTAAATCTCTCCACGGTCCGAAAGAAAATGGATAACCTGCAGTGCTTCCTATCGGACTCGTCAACCGCAACCAACTCATCGGCCAAGATCAAATGGACTTGGTTTCCTTCTAGATCGTCTCTGCCATACACCAAGTCATCGTCAATGGTGCTGCCCTCCTCGCCTGCATTCAGACCCCGAGCCCAATCAAGTTGGCTCCCAACCCCATGATGCCTCAGAAATTCTCGGGAGAATCTTCAGTTTCCAATAAATAGAGTAAACTCGACGTCCTTGGGAGGCAGAATGGGTGGGAGCTCGTTTTCGTCGCAGTCCTCATCGTCTTCTTCGTCAAGGAGTTACTCAGCGCCGAGGACGTCAAGCCCGAGGTGCTCTGTTTTACACCACCGAAAACAGAGGTATTTCTCCCCACCGTGAGCCACATTGCCAGCCCCACCTCGACGTCGCCACTTTCATAGACAGCGCCATCGAGCACGCCAAGCCACCCCCAAGCCGCTGCTTCTCTCTCTCTCTCTCTCTCTCTCTCTCTCTCTCTACGTTCTCACTCTCTACGCCGTGAATGACAGTTCACTCTCCATTCTTTTCTCCCCGTGCTCTGCCACCACTCTCAGTCGTGCTGCCCGTAACGATCTCTCAGTAAGGAACTCTCCTCTCTATGGCACGGGTTTAGGTCTGGAAGTGTGCTTGGGAGTGGTTTCTCTGCATGGGAGTGCTTGGCCCTTCGTTTTTAACTATATCGACGAACTTTGCAAATAACTATAGAGAACGTAGACAATTGCACCGCTTGAGCCTTTGTAAATATGTTAAATCATTGCACCTCTTGACTCTTTGCAAATAAACGGAATTATGCCGAACTGTAGTCCTGAAAATCAGATTCGTCTAAGCGGTGCTCTTACTTTTTTTACATCGATTGACGTCTAAGCCGTGCTCTAAATCTTTTCCACCAATTGACGTTTGGTTCTTCAAAGTCTGGCACCTCTCGACTCTTTGCAAATAAACGGTTTGCAACTTCATTGCACTGCTTGAACCTTTACGAATAAACGATTTGCTGGTTTGTAAGATGTGTTGATAATTTATGGATTGTTAAGCCGATTTGTGCGGACGAAATGCCAATTCAGCAAGTTAAAACTTGACTTTTATATATAGTAATAGATTATGAAAAATGCTATAAAGCACGCCGGCCATTAGACACGAAACACACACCTTCCACGTCATCAATAATGAAATGTTTATTTTACCCTTACTTAATGGAATCCTTTGCTTTCGTTTTGCGCCACTGACTACCTCATTTCTGTGCATTTCATTATTTCTCCATGGCTGAACGCAGCACGATACCAGGTGCAGGAAAGAGCTTAAACTAGCTCGACGAAACCGTTCTGAAACCCATACAATTGGACTATGTAGAAGATGCTCCACAAATGACAAGATGTCTGAATAAATTCTTGTGGGCAAATTCTAGTTCAACACAAAACGATATCCTTCCAGAATCTCCCCAGGTTTCCCACTTAGGCTTCTAACTTTTTATTTTTTTGCAAGAGTCTGGAAGCATGGTGCCTTTTCAACTCATGCGAGACCTAGCTCCTATCAATTACAAATTACACCCAACATCGAACATGAAAATAAACACGTGATAACAAATTATTTTAATTTTACAGAGAATACAATGGCAATTGTTGGACACTCTGCTTCGTAAATGCCAGTATCAGCGTCTATTCCCTTTCTATTTTAATTTTTTTCAGTCTTTAAGGAGTTGTTTGATTTCATAAGCACGCGGATGGTTTTAGAATTCTGATTGCTTTTCCAATTTTTCAAAAGTTATATTTTGTGTGAAGTGTTTCCTATAGTTTGTTGAACCGTGTCCATCTAGAATTTTTGGGTTAATTTGATGAGTGATTCCATACTAGAGTTCATGTTCTACCAAACGTTTTAGACATAGTATTTGATGGGATTTCACTTTTCTCCTTTGTATATTATCATTCTGAATATAAATCAAAATAAAATAAGAGAGAGAGAGAGAGAGAGAGAGATTACCTTCCCTTTGGACAATGGGCTTCTTAGTACAATGGAAGGATGGCAGTGCGAATGGGTGATGCGTGATTTCTTTGGGCAATGGGTTCTCAGGAAAAGAAAGGGATTTGTTAGGGAGGAGGGCAACGGGAATGCAGAGAGCTTTGTGTTTTAAACTTTTACGGTTTTAATTCTTTTTTGAACCCCACTTATCCACGTGTACATTTCGTGCATTTCGTGAGCTATAAGGGGCTTCTTTGCAGCACTGCTCTATTATTATTATTATTATTATTATTATTATTATTATTATTATTATTATTATTATTATTTTTTATTTTTTTTAAAAGACGGTTATTATTAATGCATAAAACTGTCAGGTTAACACCCTTAAAAATTTAAAATACCATGCAACTAAGCAAGAAAGTTTTATCAAATACAATTTTTTTTTTTTTTTGAAATTTTATCAAATACAATTGACCAAACTTGTTTCTTTCTTTCTTTCTTTGAATTTGTTGCATGGAGGAAGGGATGGAGTTGTAAAACTTTGAATTTGATAGTCATATTTTGAAATCCTTACCAAAGGCAACGATGTACAACAGGACTTGTCTTGCGTATATTAGTATTTCATTTCTAGATGTGATTCGCTAACTCATTTTGCAAGAGGCCAAAAGTTGAGGTCCTTTCCAACAAATGGCCTACCTCCCTCACTTCAGAGACTTCATATCAATAGATGTCGTCTCTTGGAAGAATACTGCAAGAAAGATCAGAGATGAGAGTGGAGGAGGATAATTGACATCCCTTATGTTCAAATTAATTGCAAATACATTTATGACATAGATCCAAAGGTCCTTTGAATGTTGAATGGTGGCATTCGAGGATAGCTTGCTGCAAATCTGATTTGTATGCTGAGTGTCTAAATATTCGTCTCTTGGGGTTTTTTGTTCTCGTTGGGTCTGCATTATGCAGTCATAACTTTGTCAAGATTTTCAATTCTCCAAGCAAAGAGAGAAATTTGTATAAAAAAAAAAAATCTCCTATTTTACTGATGGAGAATCTATATATATATATTATATATATATGAGAGATTGATGCAATTTGTCATTTATTTTATCTAATTGTATATTTGTAATGAATCAAAGTAATCCCATTTTCATGTTGAACTACAAATTTTATACTCATAATTTCTCATCCACTCTCGGCAACTCAATGATTTAAAAAAGAAAAAAATAATAGACCAATTCAGTAGATTCCAAACCTGCAACGTACAAGAAGAGGAGGAAAATACTGATAATAGGCACACGTCATTTTCTTTATTTGTTACCAATTCTTTGTTACCAACTGCATGCAGCCTTGAATCCACTTGGTGGATGAACATGGGCTCCATGACACAAATTTCAAGGAACATATTTCAAGGAACATGGGCTCGGACTTTCGGTCCATTATTCGTTCCAGAAACTGAATCGAGGATTAAGGCTTTTGTTCAGAGTTTTCTATTCCCTTCTCTTATATCTTTGCTTTTATTTATGATTTTTTTTTTTTTTTTTTTAAAAAAAAAAACTCGATGAAAACTTGTAGTTAATATCCTCTAAATTTTTGGTTTACAAGGTTGTTTCGAAGACTCAGATGATTGCCTTAACAAATTTTAAATCACCTAATTGAAATTGGATAGAAACTTGCAAAAACATGAAATTCGCTTCACACGAACGACACGAGTTTGAGCAAGTTCTCTAAAAAATTTTGTGAGGATTCATTCTAAAGACAAACTGAAGCTCGAGCAAAATGTTTGAGAGATTTGCCATTTTATACTCGAAATGATTGTGAGACATGACTCAAGCAACTTTTGTGATTTGAGGATTTATAAATTAAATCATCAAATCATTACCTAATTATTATACAAAAATATAAAATCCTATATAATTTTTCTAAATTTCCAAATAAAACACAGATAAATTACAACTTTTTAAAATTTCAATATACAATTATATTCAAATAATTTTATAATTTTATAATATTTTTATTCCATTTTTTCTCTCATGTAGTGGAGTAGTCCATACCTTGAATCTTAAGATACATCATTTATTCAATTTGGCTATATTGAATTTATCTACATCACTTATATGGTAATATTAAATTTATAAATCATGTCATGTAAGCATATATATCCACGTCTATTTATAAATAGAATTTTTCTTTGTTGGAGTAACGTGGCCAACTCATGTGGTGGAGTAGTCCATACAATGTAATTGTAATGAATCAAAGAAAAAAAAAAAAAAACTTGATCAAAGATGGAGACTTTGGCTACTAAGTCAGCAATAATTAATGCCATAAAGGTTGAGCCATCTGCCATCAAGTAATTTTCACAAAATTTGAAATTCTATCTCTTTAACCGCTTTTATAACTCAATTTGTGTAAAAAAGTATTAAAAAAAAAAGTATATGCTAACATTATTTAAACTTTAAAATATTTTTTTCAATTTTTTTTTTCATTTTTCAAAACTTTAAAAAACATCATAATTTAAATTATTTTATTAGTATTTATAAATATTTTATTACAGATATCTACCAAAAGAGGCCTTAATGAGGCCACCAGCTACGGAATAAAAGACTTGTGATGATCGTACATAAAAAGTCTTTGGAGTTTCAGTCAGCTATTAATGCCATTTATCTACCCTACTATCACGAATTTAATTAAATGATAAAAGACATTTGAAATTCTTGCAATGAGAAGTTGCTCTAGGCAAATATAGACAACACGAGACATAATGTGGACGTGATTTTTATCTTTGAAGTAATGCCACGCGTCATTCTTTTATTATCATTTTTATATTATTCTATTTTACTATCATCTTCTATCATCCGCTACTGCATTGTACTTAATGGCTTAAATATTGAACTAATTATTTGATGTCATATAACAAAATTTAAAGAGAATAATAATAAAATAAATTATAAATACCATATTTCGTTATTTTTTTATAATTTTATTGCCAGTATAATTTTGAGTAGAAAAATAAAACTTTCTTCTCAAAATTCAATTATTATATTTCAAATCAATGAAATTTATTTCTTTTTTCCAACTTTTGATTTTTTATTTTTTTTTTAAGTTTTCCGAAATCTATTTGTATAGTCACAAGTTATTCGTGTATTGGCCATCGTTATTGCATGTGAGCTTTATTTGTTGTAAATCTCTCTTTCTTTTTTTTATCCGTATGGAATTTTATATCATGTTCTGGTGTTCAAGTCAAGCAAGACTTGGTTGGTGCACACAGTTCATGATAATACTTTACATCTCACATTTGTGCATTTGATTTCCTAATTTCGTCCCTCTATACAGCAGCCCCAACATGCACTGATTTTTCCTCTCGGAATGGAGAGGAATCACCACGACCAGGAGCTTAAGACTCAGCGTGCCATGACCATCTAGAAATTTCCTTCATGTCAGAAAGTGGTCCCTGAACTAAACTTTAAAATGCATGTTGTTGGAAGAATTGTGAATATGTGTTGTCCAGTCTGGTTGGGAAATGTAGAACTGAGGCGTGGTTGTAGTATTGTTGTTCTTATATCATTTTTCTATTAAAATTATGTTTTTGTGGATGTGTACGTATCATGACTCCAAGTCGAGATGGAACATTATCTTGGCGGAGTTCTTCTGGTCAGTCGAAAGCACATAAAACTGAGTGATATTTCCTGGATTGTCGCCTTGTGACAACGGGCTCAGACGAGACGATAACGCTCTCGTGTTAACTCTATGGCCTCTCTAATGACAGACACTACAAGAAAAAGTACCTATTGTGGTAATTTTATTTGGTTACAAATAAAATCGCCACAATAAGTCACTTTTTCCAACTTATCGAAATTCGTCGAAGCCTTTTTGCTATTTAAATGGAGTGGCCCCTTGCTAGACTCATTTACAACGATTTTTAAGGTTATTGCAGCGATTTTTTTTGCCCAAAAAAAAATTTTTTTTAAAAATCTTGCAACAGGCTAAAAATCGTTGCTACTTGGTTTGGGTGGCAAAATGCATGAAACCTTTTTATTTTTCCCCCCGAATGAGCTTAGCGTTCCCCACCAATTTTACATTATCGTGTAACACTCTTATGTTGACTCCATGGCCTCTCTAATCGTCACAATAGGTACTTTTTCTAGAGGCTAGAGGATGCCTGGTCACATACTCGCTGGACGCGAAGCTGGGTATCGCTCGTTATGAAGTCACACACACGATCATTACCCATGGTGTGACGAAAGGAACCAAAGTATGCGGATGATCCCTAGGGGAGACCATGGTGCATGCATTAATAAAATGATTATATGAACTTTATATGGATCACAACCCCAAGCCGAGATGGAGTATTATCTAGGTAAAGCTCCTCTGGTCACTCAGGAGTGACATTCCCTGGCTTGTCGTTGAGCGATAATTAGCTCAAGCGAGACGGTAAAGCTCTCATGCCGACTTCATGGCCTCTTTGCTGGCAAAGGCTAGAGGATGCCAGTCACCTAAGTGTCGGGTGCGGAGTTGTGTATCGCTCATTATAAAGTCACACGCACGGTCATTACCCGTCGTGTGTGGATGGTCCCTAAGGCTGGCCATGGTGCATACTTTAATTAAATGGTAACTTTTCAAAAGAAAAAAATGATTTTGAGTAAGTGGTGTTTTTCTGTGAAGTTTGGGAAGGTATTGGTGATTTATAATAATGGTAGATGTTAGAGTCCTATGAAATTACCATTTTTGCATAACTTCATATTTTTCTATGTTTGTTTTTTTTTTTAGTGTTAGTTTTTTATTTAACTTGTTGAGATTTTGCGAAATCTCACTAGGGTGTTCCCATTTGCGATTCTGCTACGTGGAATCATAAACTTTGATGCAGAGGTTCGGAGATTACGAGTATGGAGTTATAGATCCATCCGAAGAGTGAAGACTTAGGGGCCTTTTTCTTATTCTGATTTTCATTAAATTTATTCAGATGAATGTAATATTTTTATGCTGAAATTTGGTAAATATTGTGGCTTATGGGTATTTGTTTGGTGTTGTATCTTTAATTTCTGGTAGTATTGGTAATGACTGTCCTTTTTAAAATATTCACTGTGAATTAGTTGTAGACTATTGTATTGCATGTGAGCACACACCTGCTGTCACTGTGCGCCAGGGGCATTTGACCCAAGCGGCCAAAATCCCGACACCTTGACTACCGTCATTTTACAAGCGGAGAATGAAGGTGCCATAGTTGACTAACAGGAGTCAAAGAAAAACCAGAGTGGAAATAGACTTAAAAAAAAAAAGGAGACTTGAACACAAGTCTTTGGAGTTTGGCATAACTACAAAATCAATTAATGCATAACCAGAAAAACTTTCTGCTATATTGAAGAGTTGCAAGCGATATTTAGGTTATAAAAAGCTTTTTACTAATTAATTTCTGCTATATTGAATTTCTTTAAAGTTCTCCAAAAAAATCTATCTGTAAAGTCGCAAGTTTGAGTCTTTGGAGTTTCAGTAAGTTATTAATGCCATAAAAAACCAAGCCATCTACCCTACTATCACGAATTTAATTAAATGATAGAGACAACACGATACATAACGTGGACGTGATTTTTATCTTTGAAGTAATGCCACGCATCATTCTTTTTATTATTATCATTTTTATATTATTGTATTTTACAATCATCTTCTATCATCCGCTACCGTTATACTTAATGGCTTAATATTGAACTAATTATTTGATGTCATATAAAAAAATTTAAAGAGAATAATAATAAAATAAATGATAAATATCATATTTCGTTATCTTTTTATAATTTTACTCAAGGTGTCGAGACTATATTTTGCTAGTATAATTTGAGTAGAAAAATAAAACTTTCTTCTCAAAATTCAATTATTATATTTCAAATCAATGAAATTTATTTCTTTTTTCCAACTTTTCAATTTTTTTTTAAGTTTTTTGACAGATGAATTATATACATCAACCACTATTCATTTTCACACTTCACACCTATAATATTTTTTTAATAGGGTATGAGAGTATTTTTCATAGGGTGTGGGATGTGAGATAATGAATAGTGACTGATGAGAAGAATTTTTCTTTCCAAAATCTATTTGTATAGTCCCAAGTTATTTGTTTATTGGCCATCGTTATTGCATGTGAGCTTTATTTGTCGGACTCGTGCCTCACACTCTCCACACCACTTAAAAATATGAGATTTTATTTTATTTATCCTTTTATTTCATATTTCAAATTTCATGAAATCTGAGGACAAAAGAGTAAAATTAGATATTTTTAAGTAGTGTGCAGGATTGCAGAATTATTTTTTATAATCCGTATGGAATTTTATATCATGTTCTGGTATTCAAGTCAAGCAAGACTTGGTTGCAGGTGCTCACTGTTCATGATAATACTTTACATCTCACATCTGTGTTGTGCAGCCTGGTTGGAAAATGTAGAACTGAGGCGTGGTTGTGAAGCATTGGGATGGAAATTGTAGTTGGTTGTGAATTTGTGAAGTGGCTAAGGGCCATGAAGCGTTGGGGGTTTAATTGCAGTTGTTGTGGCGTTAAGTACTGGCTTGCTCTGAAAATTTGTATTTAATTTGAATGAATTATTTAATTTGCAAGCTGATATATAGAACACATTATTACATTATTAACATGGCAAGATTTTGATTTGTGATATTTAAATTTAATTTTTTTTTTAAATCAACTCACATTAAAGCATTTTGTTAAATGTGTTATCCACGTGGTCGACTTGCAAATATATTTCTTCTTGTTGAATTAATGTGGCCAAGTACTCATGTGGTGGAGACTTGAAAGAAAAGATGGAAGACTTTGGCTAAATAATTAATGCCATAAAAGTGTGCCATCTACCCATCAGAGCAATTTTCACGATTGAATACGGGCAGTAGGAAGATGATGACGTAGACAGATCAAGGAGAAGATGTCCCGAGGGAATTAATGTATCCAAGTACTCATGTGGTGGAGTAGTCCATACTCAGACCATGTGATTGAATTAAATGAATCGAAGAAAAAACAGAGTACTGGAAAGAGACTTGAAAGAAAGAATCGAAGACTTTGGCTAAATAATGGGATTTGCTATACAACCTCTTACTATTCATCCACACTCCACACTCCATACTTTTTAATATTTTTTAATATTTTTTTGAAATTTTTTTTTGAAATTTTTTTTTTAAATATTTCAAATTTTTTATTCACTATTCATATAAAAAAATTAGATAAAAAAAATTAAAAAAAAAAGGTGGAGTGTGAAGTGTGGTGAATAGTAGGAAGTTGGGAAGATTATTTCTAGAGTAATTTTCACGATTGAATGCGGGCAGTTGAAAGATGATGACGTAGACAAAATTTCCACTTAGGGATGCCAGCTTCAACCTTAATTCAAATTGGGATACTTCTAATCCAAATATACGAAGTGGACTCTACAAAATTTATGGCTTATATAATGTTGCAAAAAATATTTGTACAAGTACCAATATTAAATGTTGTAAGGTCTACTCTATATGTGTATGTATCTCTCTCCCACTGAAGGCTCTCAAGGCCCACTGAAGGCTCTCAAGGCGAGCATGAATTTGAGGAGACTTTGATCCAAATAGTACTACAATTTCTTCATCTATAGTGAGTATAAATATTATAATCTATTTAAAAAAAAATAGAAAGAATATGTGTTTTGGTGTCATAAATTAAAAATGGCAATGATACAACACCAATTATATTACAACTCAAGTACTATTATCTATTAAAATATTAATATTTTTTACTTTAATTCAAAAAATTGGATCAGAGGAAGCCAAAAAAAAAAAAAAAAACAGAGTTACTGAGGGGAAAAAGACTTCATGTAATTGTACATGAAAAGTCTCTGGAGTTTCAGTCAGCTATTAATGCCATAAAAAACTAAGCCATCTACCCTACTATCACGAATTTAATTAACTGATAGAGACAACACGATAGATAACGTGGACGTGATTTTTATCTTTGAAGTAATGCCCCGCGTCATTCTTCTTATTATCATTTTTATATTATTGTATTTAGTTCTTTTAGTTAAAATCTTAGAACCTTTAAGTTTTTTTAGTTAAAAATGATACTTAGAACCTTTTAGTTTTTACAAATTCGTGGAGCGCATTAATCTTTACGAATTAGGATCCAACATTAATGGAGCAGCTCAGATTGATAATGATAATGGCGGGCCATGCCTAACCGAAAACAAAAATGCCATGCACTTGGGAAATAAATAGTTTTGCTTCCTTCTTTTCTCTCTCACGAAAACAACAAAGGCCTAAAACAGTAGTGTTTCTTTATTTGCATACTTTCTCCTTGATTCGTTTCCTTTCTCCGACGAAAACAATGGCAGAGTTCCTTCGTTCTAAATGCCTTGACGTGTTGTTTGACCGACTGTTGTCTTCTGACTTGCTGAAATTTGCTCGCCGAGAGGGAATTCGAGAAGAGCTGGACAAGTGGCGCAAAACCATGGAAAGAATTCGAGAGGTGCTTGATGATGCAGAGGAGCAGCAACGGACTAAAAAGACAGTGAAAGATTGGCTTGATGATCTCAGAGACTTGTTCTACGACATGGAAGATTTACTGGATGAGTTCGCCACAGAAGCTAATTTGGATGAACGCAAGTTGATGGCCGGTGAAAGTCAAGCTAGCGCTAGTATGGTACGAAATCTCATCCCTTCTTGGATTACTGCTTTTACTCCGAGTGCAGTTCCGAGTGCAGTTAAGTTCAATATTAGGCTGGGTTCAAAGATAGAGAAAATAAATAAAAGATTTAATGATCTTGTGAGACAAAAAGATCAACTGAATTTGAAGGAAAATGTTAGTCCGAGACCAAGCAAAAGAAGAAAGATATCACCCCCAACTTCTGTGGTGACCGAAGATCACATCTACGGTAGGGAGGAAGTCGCAAAGGCTGTACTTCAATTATTGATAAGTGATAAACATAGTGATCATGCCTTGACTAAAGTACCCAATGTGATTCCGATAGTTGGTATGGGGGGTATTGGAAAGACAACCCTCGCGCAGCTCGTTTACAATAATGAAAAAGTGGACAGCTTTTTCGATCTAAAAGCATGGGCTTGTGTTTCTGAAGATTTTGATGTTGCTGCAATTACAAAAACAATTTTACAATCTTTGACCTCGGAAAACTGTGATGGCAAAGATCTGAATTGGTTGCAAGTCAAATTGAAGGAGAAACTACTTGGGAAAAGGTTTCTAGTAATTCTTGATGATGTTTGGAACGAGAACTACAATGATTGGACTCTCCTACGTGCTCCTTTTGAAGCAGGGGCTCCAAGAAGTAGTATTATTGTCACAACTCGTAATCAGGGAGTCTCATCACTAATGCGAAACAAGGAAGTTAAGCCTTTTCAATTGGAATTGTTATCAGAAGATGCTTGCTTGTCCATATTTTCCCAGCATGCATTGGATGCAAGAGACTTCAGTGAGCATCCAGACCTTAAAGATATTGGTGTGGAACTCGTTAAGAGGTGTGAACGCTTGCCATTGGCAGTAAAAACGATTGCAGGAGTCTTACGCAGTGAAGATGAAGACCGCAATGAGTGGGAAAAAGTTTTGAAGAATAAGATATGGGATATTTCAGTGGAAGAAAGTGGAATTCCTTCCTCTCTTATGGTAAGCTATGACAATCTCCCTTCACATTTAAAGAGGTGCTTTGCATACTGTTCAATACTACCAAAGGACTATAAATTTGAAGAGAAGGAGGTGGTTCTATTATGGATGGCAGAAGGTTTGATTCAACCCCTACAAGATCATGAAGAGGAAATGGAAGATTTGGGTTCTAAGTATTTTCGCAATCTGTTGTCAAGGTCATTTTTCCAACAGTCACATATTTTTAAATCACAATTCACGATGCATGACCTCATCAATGATTTGGCTCAGTCGGTTGCAGGCGATACGTGCTATAGAATGGAAGATAGAGTTGGAGGTACTAAGCATGAGACTATTCCTATAAAGGCACGCCACTCATCTTATTTGGGAAGCCATTATGATGTAACTAAAAAGTTCGAGGTTTTTTCTAAACTCACAAGTAGTTTACGTACATTCTTACCTCTCATGCTACCATTATTTGAATGCTATTTGGCTCATCATGTTCCTTTTGAATTGGTTCCAACATTACGTTGTTTAAGGGTGTTATCTTTCAATGGATACTACATAACAGAGCTACCAGATTCTATTGGTGATTTGAAGCATTTGCGGTACCTTAACCTTTCCCAAACTCGAATTAGAAGCCTGCCAGAATCAATAGCTACTCTCTTCAACTTGCAAACATTGTTGTTGAAGTATTGCAGTCATCTAAAGAAATTACCTTCAATGTTATGCAACTTGGTCAACCTGCGCCACCTTAACATTTTATTTCCAAATAGTTTGGAAGGAATGCCTATGCAAATAGGTAAACTAACTTGTCTTCAAACACTGTCTAATCTAGTTCTGGGAAAAGACAGTTGCTCTGGAATAAAGGAGCTTGGACCTTTGAAGCATCTTCGAGGGACACTCTGCATTTCAGGATTAGAGAATGTGATTGAACCAAAGGATGCAAAGGATGCTGAATTAATTAAAAAGACGAAAATTAGTGTGTTGTCATTGGAATGGAGTTGGGACATTGATGAGTCAAAAGATAGGACCAGTGAACTAGAGGTACTAAATGAGCTACGGCCTCACGACGCTTTGATGGATCTGAGTATAATTAACTATGGTGGTACAAGATTTCCTAATTGGTTAGCATCTCCTTCATTTACTCGTATGGTCTCCTTGACATTACAAAATTGTTACAAGTGCACATCATTACCTCCATTGGCGCAATATTTATCATCACTCGAAAATCTTTCGATTAAGGGCATGGCTAAGGTGAAGAGTGTTGGTTCTGAATTTTGTGGCAGTAATTTAGAGAGTTTGAATTTCGAAGACATGGAGGAGTGGGAGGATTGGAGTCCTTGTGAAGAATTCCCAAATCTGATTTCGCTTTACCTTCGTAAGTGTCCAAAGCTATTAGGGAAGTTACCAAAAAACCTTCCTTTACTTGACATAGTTGAGATAATTGATTGTGCGCAGTTGGTAGTCTCAATTTCATGCTTTCCAGATAAATGCAAATTTAATATGGAAGGGGTGGTGTGTGGAAGCAAGGCTACATTCGAATCAATGAGACTCTTCAGACCAGTTTCACCAATTTCAGATGAAGGGCTTGATATGGAAGGGTTGGAATGGTTACGTATTGAAAGCTGGGAGGAGCTGACGACTTTGTGGTCAGACAACAAGGGATCACTACCACATGATCTCCCATTTTTGAAATCTCTCAACATTTCTAATTGTCCCAAACTAGTCTCTTTGGTGGCGGAAGAAGTTGATCAAGAGCTTCTCCAACTCAGAATCACATCTATTAATATCCAAAAATGCATAGCCTTGGAATCATTACCCAAGGCATTGATGTACAACAACACGTGTCTTCAGTCTATTTATATCAACAATTGTGATTCGCTAACGCATTTTGCAAGAAGCCATCTGCCTCCAACTTTAAAGAAGCTATGTATTAGCTACTGCAGGAGTATGAGGAATTTGGTGGAGGATGATGATAATGATACAAACAACAGTACTACTTGCAGTAGTGGCATCACATCTCTTCTTGAGGTCTTGAATGTTATTAATTGTCCATCCCTTGAATCCTTAACATCAAGCGGAGAATTACCTGCCACGCTTCAACAACTCACTATTAGCGATTGTAAAAATCTTCAACTGTTGCTCCTCCCTTCCAACCTGAGAGAGCTTTGTATATGTGGTTGTGAGAAAATTCTGGGACTGCAAAATGGTATACAAATCCTCACCTCGCTTCAATATTTGAAAATACTTCAAGGGCTTGATATGGAAGGTCTGGCAGAAATTGATCAAGAGCGTCTCCAACCATCATTACCCAAGGCATTGATGTACAACAACACGTGTCTTCAGTGTATTACAATATCCAGATGTGATTCGCTAACGCATTTTGCAAGAAGCCATCTGCCTCCAACTTTAAAGAAGCTAAGAATATGGTCTTGCAAGAGTATGAGGAATTTGGTGGAGGATGATGATAATGATACAAACAACAGTACTACTTGCAGTGGTGGCATCACATCTCTTCTCGAGGAATTGGAAGTTAAGAATTGTCCATCCCTTGAATCCTTAACATCAAGCGGGAAATTACCTACCACACTTCAAAGCCTCTTTATTTACGAATGTCCGAAGCTGGAGTCAGTAGCCAAGAGTTTTCACCATAACTCATTTCTTACAACTATCTCCATCAACCGTTGTGAAAATCTTCAATTGTTGCTCCTCCCTTCCAACCTGAGACAGCTTCAAATAATTGGTTGTGAGAAAATGCAGGGACTGCAGAATGGCATACACAACCTCACCTCTCTTCGAGATTTGCATATAGTTCATTGTCCGAGCATTTTATCATTTCCCAAAGAAGGTTTTCCCACAAACCTAACATATCTCAGAATCTCTCGTCTTAAAATCACTGAAGCCTTGTTCCATTGGGGGCTGGAAAACCTCACTTCTCTTAATGAACTTGAAATTCATGGATGTCAGCATCTGGTGTCCTTTCCAGAGATGATGTTGCCTCCCTCTCTAAGAATCCTCGGCATCTCAGAATTCTCAAATCTGGAATGCCTGTCTTCAGAGGGCTTAAGAAAACTCACCTCTCTTAAAACACTCCAGATTTCTTGCTGCGAGAAGCTCACGTGTTTTCCAAAGAATGGCCTACCTCCCTCACTACAGCAACTTAAAATCTATGAATGTCCTCTGCTGGAAGAACGCTGCAAGAAAGATCCGAGAGCAGAGTGGCACAGGATAGCTGACATCCCTTATGTTGAAATTAATCGCAAATACATTTATGACAGTGACACAGAAACAGAGGAATAAATCCAATGGTAAGTTTGTTCGGACTCTGATCCAAATTTCCATTTATGGATTTATTATTATTTTCATTTATGGATTTGCTTCTTGTCAAATCGTCGATTGCATGACATTGGGTTTGAATATGGGATGTCTTTACATCCATATAAATACAGAAATCGGTATAGAAAAAAATCCTCTGTTTTACCGATTAAGAATATGAATATATATATATATTTATATAGGCTGATGAATATTTATTTGTTCAATGCTTGCAGATTGTTCAAAAGATTGACACAAGTCGTTGCAACTTCCGACTGCCATCTGAAAACTGGATGTGCAAGTAACATTGCTTTTCTCTTTCTATTAATTTTGCTATTCATATCCACATAATCAATGTCTGGCTACCTTTCATGTTACATTGAGAATGATTGAATTTCAACTGTTAATACCATGTATAAACTACTACCACTTCTTGCAACCAATTGGTTAAGGCTTGTCTTCTTATCTTCTTTTCTCCAAAAGAACTGTCTTCCTTGTCCAATTCATTCCTACCGAGTATGGACAAGGAATCATCCCTTTGCTCTCTTTAAAAAAAAACTTGAGTATAAACTGTTGCCTGAGTAGATAATGATAGTGCCATTGAGAAAGATCATAAATTCTCTTATGAATTAGTAGTGTTGGATTAGAATTCTATTTTTGTGTTTATTTTGGTTGTTATAGTGTAACGAGCATAATCAAATTCATTTCTGCATTTCTGACAAAATACTCAATTTAACATTTTAGAGATTCAAAATTGAGATCCACATTTGCTGAGATCATGGCTGCTTTGAAGCTGTTGCAGAAGCCAATGACCAGTTCTCAAGTTCCCAGGCCAAGCACATCCACAGGCAGTGGCCGTCAGAAGGCTCTACCATCACAAACTGCAGAAGAAGCAGGCTAGAAGAGCAAACTATATCATCATACTCTCTGTCATTGGACTACAAAAATATGGGGTGAAATTCTAGATTGCCTTGGACTAGTCTGAGAAAGTGATGGGTTGATTTCCCTACATTCAAACCAATTTGAGATTGTGATTCTTTTTTCTCAATTCCCTTTTTTCCCCCATCACAGTGCTGCTATCCTCAAGGTTGTATATTTGTTTGGAGAAATCCATTGAAATTCTTGTAAAAAAATTTCTCTCTGTGGAGTTCTTCCATTTTGATTTTCTAACTGAATTGATACAAAGACAGAATGCAATCTGCATTAGTTGTTAGTACAAGGATGAGCAAAGGACAGCATTCCCTTTATGTTCTACAACTATTTAACGGAACAGTCCATTTTACAACCAACCAAGGTGATTGCCATTTCATCAAAAATACTAAAACTTTTTGTTGCTTTGAGTTTTTAAGTTTTACATTGTTTTGTTGCCAAGGTGAAATGTTCTCGTTCAATGTTGATTTTCATGATCTTATGCAAGAATGCTTCTTCTGCAGATGTTCCGTGAATTACGCAAATCAGATTTCTCGAGTCTTCTGGGTCCCATCAGAGTTGGATTAATACTATCTTTCTCTCCTTTATTATGATTACAACATTGGGGAAAATATCAATGGAGAAAGTTGATGCAGCACGCAAGACGCCAGAGGTGGGCCATGAGCAGACCAATATGGCAATTTCGGAAAAAGAAAGTTGCAACTTTCCTGCAGATTTTATTTTTTCAACAAGTTTCCATTATAAAAAGTTTGTTATTTTGTCAAAAAGGCTTCCATTTGAGAAAGTTTTCTTGGTTTGCTCCAGTCTCCGTTATAATGCAGAGATATTGTTTGATGAAATAGTTAAAGATTACGGTGGTTTGAATTTTCATTGATTTATTTGTAGTGGGAAACACAGAATTCCTACTGGAGTCTGGAATTATCCTTGCACTTCCGCTACGCCAAAATTCCTACATATATATATATATGTTTGTGTATGTATTTCAAACAACGTACTTTTAGCAGTTCCTTTGGCATTGTTTTTGGAGGGTACAGAGTATTTACATGTCAAAGCTTGGTTAGAAGGTCTTCGATCCCTAATACAAATTGATGATTTAGCTTATTCGGAAGCAATTTATTAATTTTGGTTGCTCTAAAAGTTGTGTATTAGTGATCATAATTAGTCCTCCCAATGAATTTTCTCGTCCGAAAAATATATTTTTTTAAGAGCATAATTTCTCAGAAGTTAATACTCTTTTTCTTCCAAACTAATAAAAAAAATAGACTAGCCAATGAGTTTTCTTTTATATTTTTAAAGTACATGAATAGTTTTTTAAAATATTGAAGCAGATTCAAAATCTTGATTATATATGCAAAACAACTCATTTTATTGATAATAATTGGAACTTGTACAAAATAATAATAAAATTTATGCAAGTCTTTTTTATCATAAATGGGCGACAATAGGAGGAGAGATCGAGTCATCCATACTTCAATAGGGTATAAAGAAGATATTTACCATTATTGTTGACAATGCATCTTCCAATAAAATGGCCATTGATTATTTAAGGAAAAGGATCATCTTTGGAAATTGTATGGAATTAGATAATGAGTTTGTGTGCATAAGATGTTGTGCACATATTTTAGAACTCATTGTCAATTAATGGTTGAAAGAAATTGACGAATTGATTGAAGATTCTAAATGCAGTGAAGTGTGTGAACATTGTGAAGTCTTCCCCTACAAGACTTGACAAGACGAAGACAATCAAAATATCTTGGGTGGTGGGCTGCTTTCTCTTGATGTTTCAACTTGGTGGAACTCCACATCTCTTATGTTGAGTGTGGCTCTAAAGTATTTTGTGGCGTTTGACCTAATGCAAGATGAAGGCAATCAATTTGTACCACATTTATTGGAGGTTGGAGGAGGGGAACCAAAACCCAAGGATTGGGAGACCATAGAGGCCTTCATACAGTTTTGAAGATTTTCTTTGATGTTACCTTATGGATTTAAGACTCAACTCATAGAACTTCAAATTTGTTAATTAAAGAAATTGCTACACTGTATAGCTATTTGAACAAATTTTCCAGAAGTGTTCATAAGAAGTTGGCAACTATGTTAGGAAAGATGTTAATGAAATATGACAAATATTGGTGGTAATTTAAGAAAGTGAACAAAATCTTGTTATGGCAGATATGCTTAACCCAGAATCCAATTTCGTCGCAAAAAGTGCCTGAAATTGCCGCATTTGAGTATTTTCGTCGATTTTTAATTCGCTGCATGTTAGTTGAAATTATTTGTTCACTTTTGTGAAAAAGCAACGAAAATCATTGCAAAAAATGATTATTTCTGGCAAATTTTGTCCCCTGCAATAACACAATATGGTCTTTGATAAAAAAATAGAAAGAAAGAAAGGTACTAAAACATTCTATATAAAAAATACAAATTCACATTATATTTCAACATGCCTTACAAGAACACTGCATCCAATTGACTTTTAATATATACCATAATCTTAAACTATAAAAGGCCAATCACAGCCACCTCTGTTTTGTATCCAGTCATGGCTCACGATTATTGAAAGAGAATGCTACTAACAGTTACACTTCAGAAGCCTTGGTGTCATACCAAGCAAGCAACAGCACAAGCTGATGGTACAAGTAACAGCACAAGCTTTGGTGCATACCAAGCAAGCAACAACACAAGCTTTCTTCAAGAGTTCATTTCTCCACTTGCAGAAGGTGACTTGACGATTGGTAGTGTACGTTCTCAATCATCTTGATCTCAATCTTTCCTCTACCCATCTTGCAGCAGCACTTCTTGACACAACTGCAAAATCCAATCAAAGTGAGGATCAGGGAAGGTGTCACGAATCAAACCCATGACACATCCATGAGCAGCTAGCTCAAGACTAGAATATGTAAAATCAACTCAGATTAGCTAAAGAAAACTCAATCAGACCCAAGAGATCATATGTAGTTTCTAATAAAGTTTTTTGAAAGAAAAATAAATACCGATATGCTTTATAGTCATCAAAATTCTCACAATCACTCAGTTTTTGATATGATATTATAAGGTCTAACTCCACTAACTCAAGCTTTTGAATTAGTGCTGTATAAAAATGTTTGTCAAGCCCCACAAATAAAGCCCACAAGTGTTAGCACCCTCACTAACCCAAATGTCCCAATAATTTCAAATTTCTGGTAGCCACATTGCATTTCATGACTTCCAGACCAGCAGGCAGCAAATATGGTACTTTTATTGACCACAAAATTTAAAGAAATAGTTTCAGAATAAATAAGAAGGGGGGAGTACAGATTTCATGTCCAATATTTCATTTCAACTGCCTATATATATATATATAGCAAGTAGAAAATCCACTAATGTGAATATGGTCAGGCAGCCTTGCATTTTTTTAAACAACTCAAATATTTCCAGAATCTACTTGCAGGAACCAAAATTATCTATTGTTGCAAACAACACCATTAACTAAATAATTGTTCTTTAAACAAGCCATAAAGGAGCTGGTTTCATTCAAGTATGATTAATTAATTGAAGCTGTATGGCTTCTAACCAAAAGAGGCAGAGTGAAGGAAAAAAAAAGTTATAGCAGAGTATTATGTGATTGAAACGCATTTACTTTGCATCCTTATTCCACATGAATCTTAAACTACCTAAAAGGTAAGCTAATCACCTTAGATTTCTCTAATTTGACAATAAAAACTCATGTTTTGAGAAAACCCGGAAGCAGATCACCCATCATGTACAATAATTTGCGAAAATCTGAACCCTTGAGACAAAACTCAAATTGAAAAAGCATCTGCATATAAAGATAGAGAAACCGAATTGAAGATGAACAAAGAAGTAAACCAGAAAAAAGAAAAATAAGGCACCAAACAAAGCCATTCAAAATCAACTATAGAAAAGATATCCCGCGCATTAGATTTCCTTTTTTTGGCCTGAAATTGCACGATAGATACAGGAGGATTATATTATAGGTTAGCAAGAATGCATAGGTGCATCTGTTCCAAACTATGACATTTTATTCTTGAAACATGCATCAACAGAACAAGTCTGTATTGAATTAGTTACTGAAGAATAGAACCTATGCTTCATTGAAATGCAGTAAAAGCAATGAAAGTGGTTGAAATATGATTTGAACTTTTATATGAGATCTGTTACTGTCTTTGTCCCAGAAATTAAAAGCACCATCTTACCCTTCTTAGTTTTCTCTCACGAAAACAAAATCTTAAAATAAAATAAAATCTTTTATTTAGTTCCTAAAAGAAAATCTTAACGCACTTTTGTAGAATTCACGGAGCCCATTAATCTTTTACAAATTAGGATCCAACATTAATTGAGCAGCTCAGTGTTTCTTAATTTGCATACTTTCTCCTTAGTTCGTTTCCTTTCTCCGACGAAAACAATGGCAGATCAACTTCTTTCTGCATTCCTACAAGTGCTGTTTGACCGATTGGCGTCTCCCGAGTTGCTGAAATTTGCTCGCCGAGAGGGACTCCGCAAACAGCTGGACAAGTGGGGCGAAACCATGGAAAGAATTCGAGAGGTGCTTGATGATGAAGAGGAGAAGTGATGCAGGAGGATCAGAGTTAGATGATGCTGAGTTGTCAGATTACACGTTAACTGCGCTGAAATACCTTGAGGTGGCAGATCAGCACAAAGAAGGCAGAAAATCGTGATCTTTCCTTAGTTGGGGCAATTTTGGGCACGTTCCGGTATTTTAGCCATTATTTTGGCTCCGTGTACATCATTTTCGAGATCAAATTTCACTATTTTTCCCTCTAATTCCTTATTTTTAGTTATTTTTTACCTTTTATGGTAACTTTTCGTTTACTGTTTTGGAAGTGATTCTGAATTCGACTTGGGCCAAATTTTTTCCATAATACTTCTTTTATTATGTATTTAATTTTGGCATTATTATTGAGATTTTGCTATTTTTGATAAAATTCCAATACAGTCGATTTTCAGCTATTACAGCCCCGCTTGTGCGTTGATTTTCGATCATTCTTGATTATTGATAATTTGAATTAACATCATACACGTTTTCTCTAGTAATCTTGGGCGAATCTCTTATTTACTTTTCTGTGAATAATCTGTTAAAACTTACCTGCAAAAGAATCGCTATTCTGTCCGGCGTCAAGAAGCAACAGACTAAAAAGACAGTGAAAGCTTGGCTTGATGATCTCAGAGACTTGGCCTACGACGTGGAAGATATACTGGATGAGTTCGCCACAGGAGCTTTGCAACGCAAGTTGATGGCCGGTGAAAGTCAGGCTAGCACTAGTATGGTACGAAATCTCGTCCCTGCTTGTTGTACTAGTTTAACTCCAAGTGTTGTTATGATCAAGTTTAGGCTGGCGTCAAAAATAGAGAAAATAAATACAAGGTTTAATGATCTTGTAACACAAAAAGATCAACTGAATTTGAAGGAAAATGTTAGTCCGAGGCCAAGCAAAAGAAGAGAGATACCTCCCTCAACTTCTGTGGTGACCGAAGATCACATCTACGGTAGGGAGGAAGTCGCAGAGGCTGTACTTCAATTATTGATAAGGATAAATATAGTGATGCCTTGACTAAAGTGAATGTGATTCCTATAGTTGGTATGGGGTATCGGAAAGACAACCCTTGCCCAACTCGTTTACAATAACGAAAAAGTGCAAACCTTTTTCGATCTGAAAGCACGGGCTTGTGTTTCTGAAGATTTTGAAAGCATGGGCTTGAGGAATTCAAAAGTGAGGTACAATCTGCTTTTCCCTTTAAAATATTTATTTGCATTTAAAGTTTTTTGCGTTCTTAGCTCCTGTTTCACAAGAAAATAAGACTTAGTTTCATTTGTTTTAAATGCTTTGTGTTTGCACCTTAATTGATATGATTTTTCTGCTTAATATTGCTAGCAAGATGTCACTTCAAGAAATTGATCTCCTGGTTTACATCTGATTTACTGCCATTCTTGACCCCTCACATTAACTGTGGCGAATATACAGAATTGACACATAGGAGATGAAGTTATAGTGCAATACAGAATTGGAGTTATTTCTTTGGTCTCTTCAGTTAAAAGCCTGCTTGTGCTGTCAAAACTTTCCATACCCTCATAGCCTTATTTTAATTGAGCGTATGATTGACTCATAAAAATAAAGGATGATCAGGATTTTGGAAAGTCTACCTGTGATTTCTTCCTCTCAACTTAGACTTTTGCTAGCTGTCATTTTGGAAAGTCTCTGGATATTTTTGTTGAAACCGTTTGTTCTACTTGTGGTTTGAATTTCAAGGTGCTGTTAATGAAAAGACTCAGGCATCCCAATGTTGTGCTCTTCATGGGAGCTGTAACACGTCCCCCAAATCTTTCAAATGTCACTGAATTTCTTCCCAGGTATGCAAATGCTCTTTTTCTGACCATATTTATGGAAGACAACGTGTTCCGTATTTAAACTTACGAACAAAAGCCCTTATTAGCAACGTGACTTATCAGTATGCTCTAGCTGCATAGTAGACGAATATTCCTTTTTCTCCTCGAGAAATACTAGTCTTTCTTCTCAGGCATTGATTTACTTGAAAGTAACACAGCACCCGCTAGTACACACGTGCGCACACACGCACACGGACACACACAACCAATGAAATGGCTTTGAAAGAGGCTCTTGAATGGTAGGGCTTTTGGAAACTAGAAGAAAATACTTTCATGAAAACAGATCTAAGAAAGTTCAGTTTCTATTAATGGAAAATTTTCCTGAGAAGTATATTCATGTTGCTGTTTCAATTTATTTCATGTATCTTGAATGGTAGGGCTTTTATTCATGTTGCCTAATCCAGTATGACGTGAACTTTCCTGCGTGTTTAGGTGTGCGATTTTGGCTTATCACGGATAAAGAATAGCACATTTCTTTCTTCAAGGTCTACTTATCAAAAAAGCATTTCTTTCTTCAAGGTTAACTGCAGGGACAGTAAGCCGTTTACACTTTTCATCCTTTTTTTCTTTGTCGTTCTGTTTTTTTGGGTAATTCATTTATGATGGACGGATGCATCACATTCATGTCTTAGTGCTGGATATATTCTTCTGACTACATCTAGTTTCTACAGACCTTCGATATGTTTCCAGCAATGGTGAAACACTCTGTTTTGTACTATACTTCATATTACATCATTTCTTGAATTTATTGTGAACTATCTGTCCTTTTTGTTGCCGGTACACAGAAACTTGGTAGATCTTGTGGTGATTAAGAAAGAACTATCTTTTTTTTTGATGTGGCGAATGCTCTGAACAAATATTGATCAACGCATTACCGCAAAGTCACATGTTCTCTCAACTTTCCTAAATCCCTACAAGAGAACTCTACCGAGTGGACTTACTGTTTACAACAAATTATATTCACGAGTAAATGAAAAGGTTTATTCGCTTCTCACCAAAGGTTTGAACAGCATATATTCTCTTGGTGGCTGCATTTGGTGGTAGTTGATACTACCATATAATTTATATAATAATGTTAAAAAGTAAGCCTTTTTTGATGCAGTATCTTGTTTCTCACCCTGGACGGATGCTTTTAATTACATCATGTAATACAATTTGCAGGTGTGACATTTATAGCTTTGGGGTCATACTGTGGGAACTCTCTACGTTGCAACAACCATGGGGGGAATGAATCCAATGCAAGTTGTTGGTGCTGTTGGATTTCAACATCGGCGTCTTGACATTCCAGATGATATGGATCCTGCTGTTGCAGATATTATTCAAAAGTGCTGGCAGACGTAAGTATTGTTTTAGTTATTCTCTTCCATCCACTCATTAATTGTTTATATTGTTATGCTGATTCGAGAAGTCCAATGCACAAACGCTTTTGTTGTCTTACCTTACACTTTAACCATAGCTATTAATACATACTTGCTCCAGGAACACGTGACTGGATTGCAGCCCAGGTTGTCACTTGAACCCTGTCAACACCCTGGGAAACCCACCTGTCTCTCCCTTTCTCTCTCTCCCTTTCTCTCAGAGAGAGAGAGAGAGAGAGAGAGAGAGAGCCATGTCAAGGCCATATACAAATTCTTCTAATGCTAACATAATCAAGGTCATACAAATTCTTCAGAACACACTACCTTTTATGTTACTTGGCGAATGATTGAATTTCAACTGTTATTCCCATGTTTACACGACAGTAACTACTACCACTTCTCGCTGCATGGAGGAGCCCTACACGCCTTGAACATTCCCAATGTGATTCCATTTAATCCCTGTTTGTACCACTTCTTGCTACCAATTAGTTAATGCTTATCTTCTTATCAAGTATACTCAAAATTCATTTCTGCATTCCTGACAAAAGATCCAATTTAACATTTTAGAGACCCAAAATTGAGACCCATGTTTGCTGAGATCATGGCTGCTTTGAAGTCGTTCAGAAGCCAATAACCAGTTCTCAAGCTCCCAGGCCAAGCACATCCGCAGGCAGTGGCTGTCAGAAGCCTCTGCCATCACAAATTGCAGAAGAAGCAGGCTAGAAGAGCAAACTATACCATCATACTCTCTGTCATTGGACTGCAAAAATATGGGGTGAAGTTCTAGATTGCCTTGGACTAGCCTGCGAAAGTGACGGGTTGATTTCCCTACATTCAATCCAATTTGAGATTGTGATTCTTTTTTCTCAATTCCCTTTTTTCCCCCCATCACAGTGCAGCTATACTCAAGGTTGTATATTTGTTGTAGAAATCCATTCAAATTGATGTAATCAATGTTTTGAAAATTTTTCTTTTTGTGGAGTTCTTCCATTTTAATTTCTAACTGAATTGATACAAAGATAGAATACAATCTGCATCAGTTGTTAGTACATGGATGAGCAAAGGACAGCATTCCCTTTATGTTCTACAACTATTTAACAGAATGGTCCATTTTACAACCAACCAAGGTGATTGCCATTCCATCAAAAATACTATAAGTTTTTGTAGATTTGAGTTTTTAAGTTTTAAATTTTTTGTTGCCAAGGTCATGAGTTCTTGTTCAATGTTAATTCCATTTTTCTCCACTACCAAGACTTGTGGCTGTTCCATTTGTTTTGGCTTCCAAAGTTTTCTTGTCTGGCTGAGTTTAAACTGGAAAATCCCACAGCTTAGCTGAGTGTCTCCAATATTAAAAAATAAATAAATAAATAAATCCCACAGCTTAGCTGTTTTATAATTCCTATATCTATTTCTGGATTTATTAATTTGTCTTTCATCATCTATATATTTGGAACCCATCTATATAGAACAAGTTTGATTAATAGAAGAAGTTTGATTAATCTAAATGAAAGGTAGGTCATAAAGAAATAAAAAAACACAGATACAGAAAGGATTGCAAACTTTATAGTCCGGTAAGCAAATTCAACCCCAATGGTGGGCTTGGAATCTAACTGGAATTCATCGTTTGCAAACCTTCAGATAAGATTTGATTTCCCAACCCCAGAGTCTCCAGTAAGAACTGTCTTGAATAGATAATCACAATTTTCATGAAATGCATCAGCCATTTATTTTGTATTTCTTTTGCTCTGAATCTCTCTGATCAAGAAAGACAAAAGGAAAAGAAGAAAACTTTGAGAAGAAAATGAAGTTTATAAGAAGAGGGAAATATCTATATCTATATCAGTATATATATATATATATATGTGTGTGTGTGTGTGTGTGTGTGTACGTATTTCAAACAAAGTACTTTTAGCAGTTCCTTTGGCATTGCTTTATGGAGGGTACAGAGTATTTACATGTGAAAACATTGAGGAAAAGACATCATGGATGTTTCCTGATGTTATCAAGATCTGTGGGTGTCACTAACAAACAGGCCAAATATTAATTTTCATATTTAATATTTATGCTGATGTGTCAAAGCTTGATTAGAAGGTCTTCCCTCATACTAAGTGATGATTTAGCTTATTCGGAAGCAATTAATTAATTTTGGTTGCTCTAAAAGTTGTTTATTAGTGATCATAGTTAATCATTCCAATGAATTGTCTCGTCCGAAACATATATTTTTTTAAGAGCATAATTTCTTAGAACAAAATGTGGCAAAATAAAACAGTCTTATGTCAGCAAAAGAAAAAATCTTCATGTCTAGTGAAGACCAATTCGGTTAAACTTACCAAAATAAAAAGATTAACTATTACAATTCCAATTTTCGAAGATTATGAATAGTAGTGAGTTGATATGGTACATAGTTTGGACCGGGATGTCTGGTCTCAGTGCTCAAGGAAGCTGCAAAAGGGCAAAATTATCAACCAGACTTTCAAGGACACTGTGACTTTTATGCTACATAGTTTGGACAATGAAGAATTAATAGAGTTTGCAGTGGTAACATGGAGTCTTTGGAAGAGGAAGAACGATTTCATCTTGCAAAAAATATTTCTACTCCTAATAGACTGCTTAAACAGATCTCTCAAAGAATGCTGGACCTCAAAGCTATTAATCTGTCTTTTCCAATTCAACAGACGCTTACCCCAGTGGATAGATGTGTATTGGTTGCTCCTCCAAAGGATATCATCAAGATCAATTGGGATGTTGTAGTTGACAAGAACACTTGTAAAATTGGCGTGGGAGCTGCTGCGAGGGACTGAGAACAGATCCCTTTTTCCAGACCCATTGTTAGCAGAAACATATGCTGCCCTTCATGCAACTATTTTGGGGATTGAGCTGGTTTTCAAGAGGATCATACTAGAAGGGGATGCTCTTCTTGTTGTCAAGGCTATTGAAAGCACAGAAATGACTTTGGACAGTAAAGGCATGCTTATTTGTGATGTTAAAAAAATGCTTTCCCAGTATGATAGCTGGTCTGTTAAACATGTATGGACAGAAGCAAATGTTGTTGCTCATGCTCTAGGACAAAATGCATCATCTATCTCTGATGTATGGACAAAGATCAAATACCAGCTTCAGACTTTTGATTTCTATGAAGTATCCCATGTTTGTAGAGAAGGCAATGGAGCTGCTCATTTACTTGCTATTCATGCCAAATGTATCAATGATACTGCTGTATGGTGGATTCTCCCCCTGATTTTATTCTACAAAGAACTCTTGTAGATGCTGCTATGTAAATGTAATTACTTTATTTAGTCAGTAATGAAATATTCTATTATCAAAGAAAACAGTTTGGCTCACGTGGAGCCTAGGTTCCCGAGCATATGAGAGATTTTTGAAATTTAAATAGGTCAGCACGTGGAAGACTCTCCAAGACTCTCCAAGCATTGAAATTAAATAAGAAATATAAGAAGACAGAGTGGAGTGTCCCATACAAAAATGACGTTATAGTGATAGTAGTACTCGAAGGAAGAGGAGGTAAAATAAAAAGAAGGGGCAATGAACCATTAGGTTCATGCCCATGTTACCTCCAGTGGTGGTTTGCTTTAATCCAAAAAGTGGACCAATTGCTTGTGGCTTTAAGTCACAACTGGAAGAAAGACACTGCAATCAAGAAGAACTCCATTTCCACTGTATCCATATTCTCATTCAGGAAAATCAGGAATAAAATAAGATAGTTAGATTTTCCTTAAATTCCTATAGCTAGTAGCTAGTGTCACATATTCCTTAAATTCTTTGAAAAATCTTCCAATTGTATCTTGGAATTGTGCTATAAGAATGAAACTGGTTCTTCTCCCTGGACTTTTTTTTTTTTTTTTTAAGTTTTCATCCCTTGGATTCAGTAGGTTAGTTGAATTAATGTGGCCAAAGTTTGGTGGACTCCACAGATGTGATTGAATTAGAGAAATCAAAGAAAAAACAGAGAGGAACAAGACTTGAGCACAAGTCTTTGGAGTTTAGTATGACTACAAATTTATAGAGCTGGCTAGTGAGTCAATTATTAATGCCCTACTTTACACGAAATTGAAGGAGACTTTTGAAATTCTTGGGATAAATAGTTACCTAGACAAATAAAGAAAGAAATCAAACAATTTCCAGGAAATTGCTCTAGATAAAGAGAGATAATACTGTACAAGTGGACTTTAATTTCCTTCATAATAGTTTTCTATGGATGGAGTAGGCCCCTATAATTTTAAGAGTAATGCTAGATACAGTCATGGAGTGCCCAAGCACTGCGCAATTTTTTTGAAAAAGAGTAAGGTTAACTATTAAAAAATTAATTTTTTTCATATGGGTCTTCTATTTACTCACTTTTTTTCAAAGGGATTGCCCGGCGCTTGAGCATTCCACGATTAGAAATATCATTTATCATAATTCTAAGATATTTTGCATTCATTACCTAGTCTATTATTCAATAGAAAATGGAAGTTTTTTTT
>QEOT01002705.1:0-24352 GCA_003123785.1 Pterocarya stenoptera
CTTATTTCATCATTACAATTTTTTTAGATTTATACACAAAATATAAAAAATAAATCAATTTTTTCAAATATCAAAATAATAATAATATTAAAAAATAATATTCTAGTAATATTTTATTCAACTTTTTAATTTTTATATAAAATCATTTCATTTTATCTCACTGTCTAAACCGCACCTAAAAAATATAAGTAACATAAAAAAAAAAAAAAAATTAAGAAAAGAAACTTTGTAAAGACTATAAAGAAAAAGACAGAAAATTGGATTGGTTTGATGAAACTAAAATTAAATAGTACCAACTACAAAGGTTCAAAAGAGTGTATGATTATAATTGTTCTTGTCTTTCACAGCTTAGAGCTCCCGATTTCCAAAAACTTCATTTTCAAACATAATAATAATATAGCCAAAGAGAGATTCCCGGAGAACCATGCGTGGGCTTCATAATTTAATCAGTCTTTATTTATTTATTTATTTATTATGTTTTTTAAAATCTTAATCACGATTTCTCACCATTTTAATTTAAAAAATACACTTTACGTGCAAAGACAACTCAGCTGTGCAATAAAATATCCCCTCAATCCCAACTTAATGAACCGATCAATACCTAATTTTTTAAGAGAATATATTACACATATATTATATGAAACTCAAATCTTATAATTTGAATTTAAATTATAGAAAATCTNTATATAATTATAAATTGTGTAAGTACTGCATATTTAAAAAAAAAAAAAAACGTGTTCTATTATTACAAAATTAAAATTTTTAAATGGCTCTCGTATTTATTCATTTTAGAGACTGTAAATATTATTTTTATTTTTTTAAAAGAAAATAAAAGGTTACATGTCGAAACTAACGTGACCGAACCCATCATACGATGTCTTTTTGGCGGTTGGAGAGAAATGTCCCTCGTGAGTTTTGTTTGTACAAATAAATTTATGTACCAATCTGCGTATTAATATTATTATCTTCATATTCTAAATTCAAATTATCATTATTTTTCATAAAGTCTACTTTCTGACCAATCATATTAAATGTATGCGTGTATTAGTATATAAAATTACTTGCAATTAAATTTTTCTGGCTCTCATAGATGCGAGAAAGGAAAAAAAAAAAAATAATGATAACAGAGTTATACAAAATTCGAAAAAGAAAATTGTATATTATAACCATAATTTTATCTTATCTGACGCAACAGTAGAGGAGGTGCACACGCTAATATTTATTATATCCATATTACTCTTATAATTGTAATTTGATTTGAATATTATTTTTTAGAAAATTATTTATGGGTGTACGTGATGCTGTCTGCCATATATTTTACCCTCCGTCCGTACGCTGTATCGAAAGGTCTTGATTAGGATGCTACGTGCAGTTTACTTTATTCAATCTTCTCTGCTCCACTGTCACTGTTTCACAATTACAAGCTCTCCATTATTATAAAATAAAAAATAAAAATAAAAAATAAAAAATACTCTTACCCATTAATATTTTTGTATTTATTTAAAAATTCTATTTAAAAATCCTAATCTTACTACTCAGACACACTGATTACGTAGATGACATAAAAAAAAAAAAAATCAAATCGATTAATAAATACCGTTTTAACTTTTTTATAATTAATAAAATCTCATAATAAGTGTCCTATTAATATTTTAAAATTAAAAAAAATTCTTTTTATTAGTCATAATTTATCATTTCACGTCATACTTCTTATGAAAAATATTCATTTATCTTATGAAAAATACTCTCATATTTTATAAAAATTATAAAAAAATTATTAGAATAAAATGTGAGAATGGATTGGAGTTTATACATAATAAATCTATTAAAATTATAAATAACATGACTGGTAATTATATATTATTAATATGATATTATTTAATTTAATAGTTTTTTATAAATAAAAGTTGGAAAGATCCTCGCTGAGTTGTCAAGCAGTGATTATTGTTGAGTAAGAAAGTAAACACGAAAATTGACAATTCAATTAAATGTTGGGACAGCAGATAGACAAGATATTGTGGCTACAAAATGCAAATTATTAATTATAAAAATAAAATTAGAAAAAAAGAAGAAGAGAGTTTAAGCTCATTTATGGGGTTCTCATTAGAGATGATGGAGACTGGATATGGTGGTGGTACTTTCAGCGGTGTAGTATACACATCACTGATAAAGTGTGTACTGTACACCCACACCTCAAAACAGACTCGAGTTGAGTTGTACAAGTATAAGATTTAAATAGTCACGTATGATTGGACGGTCATGATGTCATCATAACCGCACTTCACATCATATCCTTCCTCATTATTTTTTTTTTATCCTTTTATTTCATTTAATTACCTTTTTGTTTTTTTTATAAATAAAATAAAATTTGTGGTGCCCGCAATATCCTCGCCCTCAGATCCAGCCGTGCAATCTGAATCATGAGATTCCACCACCCATCTCGCTACACATCATAACACTTTAATATTCACCCCGTTCTTCCCCCGCTCATTTTCTCGCGATATAGGGTAAATTGGGATTTAATTTTTTTAGGAAAATGGACGATATTTTATTGCATAGTTATAACATATTAACATATAATATTTCATAAATTTGTTTTTATACCGTTTATTTCTATTTATAAAATAAAAACTTTAAAAAGGTAAAAGGATGTTATACATAGCATTTTCGTTATTTACGTTACAAATGTTTTGTGCGGCTGCCCTTCATTGCCAAAGGATAAGATGGCATCATAGCCGACCACGCGTCCGATCGGAACACAAGCCTCGTCCTCTTTAACCCCGGTTAATTTTTTATAACCTCACCGGGGGCGGTACCAAACAGACTCCCTTATCTTCTTCTACTTCCAAATCCACTTGTAATGTCAAAGCTCTCTTTCTGTCTCTCTCCACCTCTCTCTGTCTCTCAGATCTAACTCTCTTTTATTTCTTTCTTTCTCTCCGCGTCTCTGTGAGCTTTCAGATAAAAAGAGTGTTGCACTCTCGGGTGGTGGTTTTTTGGTTTGGGCGTGAACAACATCGTATAGGGTGATGCCGAGAATGGGGTACTCGTTCCCGGAGGAGGTGCTGGAGCACGTGTTCTCGTTCATACAGAGCGACCAGGACCGGAACGCGATCTCGGCGGTGTGCAGGTCGTGGCACGATATTGAGCGGTGGAGCAGGAGGCGGGTATTCGTCGGCAACTGCTACGCCATCAGCCCCACGATGGTGATCCGAAGGTTCCCCGAGGTTCGGTCCATTGAGCTCAAGGGGAAGCCGCACTTCGCGGACTTCAACCTCGTCCCCGAAGACTGGGGAGGCTACGTGGCGCCCTGGATCTCTGCCATGGCCTCGGCCTACCCGTGGCTCGAAGAGATTCGGCTGAAACGTATGGTTATCATGGACGAGAGCTTGGAGCTCATTTCCAAGTCCTTCAAGAACTTCAAGGTCCTCGTGCTGTCGTCCTGCGAGGGCTTCAGTACCGAGGGCCTCGCCGCCATTGCTGCCAATTGCAGGTAAGGGCTTGTTTGTTTGGTTTGTTCGGGTTTTGTGTGTTTTGCCGTTGAGAAAACGTGAGAAGCAGGAAATGAGGAACTGGTTTTGCTTATTTGTTGACCGTGACGTTTACTTTATTTGGATTAGCTTCAGTAAGAAAGCTCGCTTTTTAGCTGAGCTAAATTGCTGAGTTTTAAGGGTTTTTAATTTAAACTGGTCCTAAATGCAGAGGAATCTGTTATTTCGAAAGTTGATTTTCTTGCCTTTAGCTACATTTCTGCTTCTCCGGTGCAGCATTGTTAGATTTTTGGTGTTTTATGGTCTTTCCCTCCGAGCTTTGAAGAAGGAAGACTTGGCTAGGTTGCGATTGTAATTTATTTAGTTCGTTCACGATTGTCTCGCTAGAACAAAAAAATTAATTGATTTCGTTTGCATTATATGGTTTATGTGTCTGGGATTTGGTTTATAGATGGAAGATCCATGATGGTTGGCTACGGTCACGTTGCTTTTGTTGCTCATTTTTTCGTTCTTGTATTTTGTAGATCTGGGAGGTCCCTTGTATTTTTCTTTTTGATTGGCTAACGTGGAAAATCTAGTCAAGATCACTTAGGTTTGTTTGTTTTTGCTGTTTTGTTTGTTTATGGACTTTTGCGACGTGGGATTGTTTACAGACTTTTGGCTGACTATTTCTCGGAGAGTGTGGGTTTCTTTTGAACTCGCCAATCATGGTCTCTTTTTCTTACTTTACATGGAGTTTTAGTCGGTATAATGGATCTTGATTTGTTTGCTTCCGCGTTATTTGTTTTAAATTCTGTTCTAATTTCTGAGTCTTCGTTATGAGTTATGGAGAACTTGTTTACTTATTTTCTTGGAAATTTTTGTTCTTGGATTGATAAAATGTTTGTCCTTCTCGATGATGGGTCAATGAAAAAGTCAAAAGAGATGAAGAATGGTTCCTTCTCCGAGAATCTTTATCGTTGCCAGTTGTCTAAGAAGAAAGAGTAGTCTTTGTCATTACCAATGATATGAATGGTGAAAACCTTGCTAATATTTAGAGATACTAAACTAATTGTTAATATTTCAGTTCATTGTTGGAGTGGAAGCCGTTCCATGGTATTCATTTTTGCAAGTTGCTTGTTGGTGCCCTGCAGGAATTTGAGAGAACTGGACTTGCGGGAAAGTGAAGTGGAAGACCTGAGTGGGCACTGGCTGAGTCATTTCCCTGATAACTACACCTCACTGGTGTCCCTTAACATTGCCTGCTTAGGGTGTGAGGTGAGTTTCTCTGCCTTGGAGCGCCTGGTGGGTAGGTGCCCCAACCTGAGGACTCTGCAGCTCAACCGTGCGGTGCCCCTCGACAAACTTGCAAACCTACTTCGTCGGGCACCTCAACTTGTTGAGTTGGGCACGGGGGCATACTCATCTGAGTTGCGACCTGATGTATTCTCAAATCTATCAGGAGCTTTCTCTGGATGCAAGGAACTTAAGAGCCTGTCTGGTTTTTGGGATGTAGTTCCAGGCTATCTTCCAGCTGTTTATCCTATCTGCTCTAAGTTAACATCATTGAACTTGAGCAATGCTACCATCCAGAGCCCTGAGCTTATCAAGCTAGTTAGCCAATGTCAGAACTTGCAGCGATTATGGGTATATATCCGACTTTATGGATTTTTCCTTCAGTGTGTTTTGCTGTCTAGTTTTGATCTTGCTTATTTTTTCATTTTATTTTATTTTGAGTGATGAGCACAAACCGGTTCCTGCTGCTTATTCATTTTATGTCTAATTTTGAGGGCATGACTGCAGGTTCTCGATTACATTGAAGATGCTGGCCTTGATGCCCTTGCAGCATCTTGCAAGGATCTACGGGAATTGAGGGTATTTCCATCTGATCCGTTTGGACCAGAACCAAATGTGGCATTGACGGAACAGGGCCTTGTTTCTGTTTCTGAAGGCTGTCCTAAGCTCCAGTCGGTTCTCTACTTCTGCCGGCAAATGTCTAATGCTGCCTTAATGACTATTGCCAGGAATCGACCAAACATGACCAGGTTTCGTCTTTGTATCATTGAGCCCCATACTCCTGATTACCTTACCCTTCAACCACTTGATGTGGGATTTGGAGCCATTGTGGAGCACTGCAAGGATCTACGACGTCTTTCTCTTTCTGGTCTTCTCACTGATCGTGTGTTTGAGTTCATTGGGACACATGCCAAAAAACTAGAGATGCTCTCCGTGGCTTTTGCTGGAGAAAGTGATCTTGGACTCCATCACATACTATCTGGTTGTGAAAATCTTAGGAAGCTGGAGATTAGGGACTGTCCCTTTGGTGACAAGGCTCTTTTGGCCAATGCTGCGAAGCTAGAGACAATGCGATCCCTTTGGATGTCTTCTTGCTCTGTAAGTTTCGGAGCATGTAAGCTGCTTGGTCAGAAGATGCCTGGGCTTAATGTTGAGGTTATTGATGAGAGGTCCCCCCCAGATTCAAGACCGGAAAGCTGCCCCGTTGAGAAAGTTTACATATATAGGACAGTTTCTGGGCCAAGGGTTGACATGCCTGGATTTGTTTGGACAATGGCTGAAAGTCCCGCATTGAGGCTTTCTTGACAGTTCTCCCCATGTATTTTTATCCCCCAGAAATCAAGTGGCCCCTTGAACATGTGAATGGGGTATGGCAGGTACTGCTCTATATGGTACCCAATTGTTTTGCCTTTAACGTAGATTGATACAATTGCAGCCCTAATTGGTGTGCAAGCAAGATTGGGAGGAGGGTATACAGGAGTCTCAAGTGCTCGATTGCCACTGATTTTAAGCTTGGCTGAGCTATGAAATACCAATTAGTAATAATAAATATGTCAAAACTATTGCTGTTGTATGCTTATCTAATTAGAGAAGATCGTATTTTTTAGGGGTTCACCATGTATACTATTTGGCAGACTTTTCCATGTTTATGGATTCGTATTTTTCCCTGTTTTCATCAGGAGGTAATTATTATGTGTGGACTAAGTTGTATCAATTCTAGCCTTCTGAAGAAATAAGATTTTATGTCCCAATTGATCCGAGTATTTGTTTGAGACCAATTTTTTCCATCTTTTTTAAAGGTCAATGATATGTTTATATTTTTCGTGACAGAGAACTATTTGAAGTAGTGGTTCCTGTATTGTATTTCTTTCTAGTTTCGTCATTGAATCATGTTCTCCGGTGTGCTTTAACTGCCGTGTTGTATGAGAAAATCCCAGTGCATGTATTTCCCGTGGTTGTCACTAATGCTGACAATCCGTTGTACTCTCCATAAATTTTTACTGTCTTCAATACAACGTTCTCATGTGGCTTAGGAGGAGATGATATATCTCGGGGGATGGGTGCATCATTACTCTTGGACCTTTCCCTTTGTCTAAAAGCAGTAAATTTTGTGATGACATTGTCAACACATGGTTCATAACGGTCGAAATTACCTGCAAACCCTTCTCCTTTCCCAATGAAACCTCCACTTTCCAGGTTTTTAGTTTTTACTGCTTCTGGCACAATTTCGATAATGATAGGTTTACCATCTTTTTACACTATAATTTGAGATCTCTCACCTGAGTCCACCTCCTGCATTTCTTTTGTCCGGTTCTTAGGCGAATTGGATATGATCAGAAACCGAAATTACATTTGTATTCTACTCGTTTGTGTGTAATGGAGAAGATGCTTGTCTCGTGTTTGTGGGTGAAGCCTGTCTAGGTTTAAGACATCTAAAAGATTGGATCGTTCATTTATGACTGTTCAAAGGCATGTGAGTACACGTGTACCTGTTCTATGATGATTACCCATGATTACCAAAATTTTTGTCAATAACAGTGGACTTAACGTATGGTTCTTGCTCGTCAGTGTTCTATCATCTTTAGTAAAGTTGTACATATGGGAGAAGAAGTTTCAAAAGTGGTAGAAAAAACAATGGGAAAGCAGGGAAAGTAGCTAAAAAGTGAAGGGCTCTAGCCAAACTGTAGCTAATATCGTAGGTTGCTCTTTCTGAGTTTCTTTTTGTTACGTCCGAAAAAGAACAAGAAAATAAGAAAGAAAAGGTGATTAAAAAAAAATGAGTTTCTGCTACAAATCGGTTACAGTTCATATCACACATTCCATATTATAATTTTATTTTTTATAAGATGTAGAGATATTTTTTATAAGATATGAATATTTTTCATAAGGTGGGACATGGGATGTGCACAGTGGAGAAAGAATTTTTCTAAAAAAATTAGTTTAGAAATGGGGAATGGTTGTTCAGAATTGTGCAATTAGAAATCAAAATCATTTACTGCAAAAGCTATAAAATGGGGACAAGCAGGGAAGCCTAAAAAAGTTGTATCTCCTGGGGAAAGCTGATAATAGGGAGAGTTGGGGGAAGATACCATTGTTATCAAAGTTTTAGCACTGCAGGAAAAAGGGATATAAAGATGGGGAGTTGAGGTATTTCAAGCCTCTGTCTGAGTCTCTCTCTCTCTCTGTGGTACTTTCAAACAAGCTTTCAAGGCATTGCACATTAATTTTTACGAATATCTGATCATCAAGCAAGAGCTTGTCTCTCCAGTCTCCAGCAATATGTGGAGTGACTTGCGGAGGAGGACAATCAGGTAATGAACTTACAGCCAGCCCCAGCAATTTCACTGTCAGTTTCATAACCTCTGGAAAATGTTCTTAGGAATGGTAACTTTCACTTTTATTTGGTTCGACTTCGTTGGAGAGAGAGAAAGACCTCGATTGGAGAGCCGCGTGATAGATTCGGTGACATTGGATGGTGTCCACAACTTTTTGCTACATTCACGCTTTGCTTTTTCTACACCACCACCACCACCTGGTAAATTGACCCAGCAGCCTTGAGTCCCTTCTCTCTCTCTCTCTCTCTCTCTCTCTCTCAAGTTTGAATATGGAATCGGTATATTCTTGTCATGTACTATTATTTATTATTTTAACAAATATGAATTCGACTGGTTTGAGATAAAATGTAATAATTTATTTTTTAAAAAATTAAAAATTAAATAAAATATTATTAGAATATTATTTTTTATATTATTTTAGAATTTAAAAAAATTGAATTATTTATTATATTTTATGTATAAATTTGAGAAAATTGTAATGATGAGATGAAACATTTTCTAAATCTAAACGAGCTCTTAAGTTGCATATAGATGTTGAGTTGAACTCAGTTCTTTATAAATAATAGTGAATTGAGTAATGAATGGAGTTTTGTGAGACTCATCTAAACTGAGTTTAAAGTGTGTTTAGATGTTAAGACGAATTTAATACTTTTTATGAAAAGTTAAAAAAAATTATGAGTCTCACGTATAAAGATACATTAAGTTAAAAAAAGGTTGTAGGTCTCACGTGTAAGGAGATTTTGAATTAAGATGAGTTTAATAATTTAAAAATTGAATGTTTAAATGTTAGATTCAATTTAAAATTAAACTGAATTAGTTGAGTCTTATAACTAAACGCAACCTTAATTTCACACAAGGGAAGATTGAAGTGAGATGAGACCGTATATAGCATAGCTATGCTATCTTTTTTATTGCCTATTTAATTGAGTTTTGTCATTTACGACTATTGTGCGTCAGCACGATTTATGGTGAAATCTATTATAATTATAAAAAATTAAAATATTGATAGTTTTTATTAATGCGAGATCCATGAGGCGTTGAGTGTGTCAAATAACCCTTTCTAAATAGTTATTTTCTAATTTGGACTCGGGTATCACAAGGAATTAAAAAAAATATAAGAATAAATTTATTTCCCAAAAATTTGTGAAAATGAAAAGAAAAACAAGAACAAAAAGATAGCAGGACAGGTAGACAGACAATGACATAACACAGACACCCCACCCCACCCCACCAGACTGACTCAACAAAACCCAAAAAAGAAAAAATGAAAAAAGAAAAAAAAGGAGAGCTGAAAGAGAGGGACCTGTGTTTGAAAGTGGATGGCATAATCAAATTGCAGAAATTTTTATTGGTTGATGATGGTCACACGTTTTATGTTGATCATCATGATCATGATCATCATTTATATTCTCTACTTGTAACTATTATTATGATTTCTTTTGCTGATTTCATCACTCTGGTTTTATTCTTTTACCCCCACACTCATTATGATATTACAATTACTTATTCCTGCTTGCTTGTGTTATAAAGTTACAAGGGTTCAGTTAAAGTTGCAGCAATGGGTTCAGTTTTATGGATGGCCCCAGACCTTTGGTACCAATTACCAAGTCAGTGACTATTCCTAAGTGGGAATTGCAGTATGAATCTCAAAATCTCAATTGGGTTCTGAGACTGATATGTGCATCATGATTGTATTTGTGGCTTCCTCCTAACTTCAGAGTTACAATGATTATGGTTAACTCTTTTAGCATGGAAAGAAAGAAAGAAAGAAAAACTTTATTAATTTTGGGCTCCATTTTAGCACTCTTCCTACGCTGAGCAGCACCAAATTCTACTTGACAATCAGCCATGGTTAACTCTTTAGAATGATCGTTCAAATTCAGAATAATTGAAATCAAACACTGATGCAGTAAATATTCTGATATTCCTTACAAATTTATGGAGCTTTCACATTGTATCTGTAGCTATGTGGGTCTTTCTCTATCACATTTCGTTTTCATGGTGGGCAGAGTGCATGTATTATGATTCCTGTCCCTGAAGGTGTCTGTATTTTGGGCCTTCAGGAGTTACGGCTCTTATAGCAACTTGTACCATTGTCGCCCCAGATGCGAGGCATGAAATCTACAGGTTTTCTCTCACTTTGATTCCAGAAAGCAAAGAAACAAACAAAGACACAGGCTTTTGACCCTACTTTCAGAGTTTGGGCACCTAAGCAGCCCATCTGGGTGGCTTTGGGCTCAACTTTTTTTTATGCAAAAATGGAACCATCATAGAAAATTTATTGGGTCCTTTATTTTAATTATTACAAATTAATTAGGTCTATTCCAGAAGAGTTGGCAATCCGCGTGGTTCTGATTTGGACGTAAAATCTTTTCCAAAATTGAAGGCCACCGCCCACTGGAAAACCAATTAAGTCTCAGTTATCTTCACTTGGTCATATAGAAAATTATAGCATGCAAAAAAGTTAGCAATCAGTTTATGTCAATGGTCTTCCTCTCTTCTCATTGGAGCATACTGGAAGTCATTGGAAATTATGTTCCGAGAAACATCATAATAATTGAAGTGAGCGGAAAATAGATGCGTTTCGAGAATGTTCAAATTAAATGAACGTGAAAATCAAGTAAATATTTTTTTTCCCAAAGTCTGAGACTTGGTTTCTTCTCGATCGCATCGTGGAAGAGAAGGGACTACTGGAGGAGGTTCGTGTTTGAAGAGTTAATTTGGTGACGATGGGAAAGCTAGTTTGCTCGGAGTTAGAAGGTGGTGGTCCGGATCTCTCGGGACTGCTCGTGGCGTTGTTGATAGCTATTACTCTCATGATCATCTGCATTACTCCACCGCCACGCCGGGCTGTAGTTGCTGTTTATCGCTATCCTTGACAGCTAGCTAGCGTTCTTGGCCAGACATCGTCCTCGCCCAAGCTAGCGTGTTTCTTGGCTGCCTGAGTTCACTTCTCTCCATGCTGTCTGAACTTTTTTGGTGGTTTAGTTTTTGTGTTATGAGTCATGACCTTGATGAATCGTATATGGTAGCTGGTTTAATTTGAATGATGATATTCTTCATGGCAAGGATACTGCTGCAATGTTTTACCACAAAAAGCACTACTATCAATTTAATAGAAAGATTTTATATAATTAGCATCGTTATCATCCCGTTTGAACCTGTTTAATTTGATGTTGTAATGATATTATATATTTGTATGGATTAACACACTCAATGAGGATATTAAGTTCTTGGTCTTCTGGAGAGAGAGAGGGATACCATATTCCCCCGAAACACGTTGCGATTTATGGCCGATGGAAGACAGAGCACATAAACCATCAGGAATCAGGACTGCTTTGAGCAGAACAGAGCCTACAATAGAATATATATATATATATATAGAGCATCATGGAATGGATTAAATGCTCACTTAACATATGATCGTGATGAATCGAACAACTAAAGAACAGTTTGAATACAGATTAGCAGCTTCTCTCCTATTTGAAATCATATTTTTTCTCATCAATTGTTCAATTAACGAAGGAAAGGGAAAGGGGTAGAGGGGCAGGGGAAGCAGGGCAAAGAATAAGCGAAACTAAATTCAAGCTCCAAGTTATTTTTTATTTTTTGGGGTTTATTGTTCTCTGCTCTTTTTTAACTTTTTCCCAAGAATTATAAACGAAAATATGCAGCACCATGTTAATAAATTCGGAACGACTGAAAAAGATGGTCAGTGCTGAGTGAGAGATATTTTCAATCAGTTTTTGGTAGAATTTTGAATAGTCTCCACAAGAAGGTCGATCCCCTGCTTCATAACAGGGTGGCCCAGCCTCCCTCCCCTGTCTTCTTGAGCATCTTTTAACTGGCAGCCTTCCTCCTAGCTTCGGCCTATTCTTTTTTGTTTCCTTCTTTGACTGATTAAGAGCCTCTGTCTCAGTCCTTGGATTCTCTTTCCGTTCATGTTTCTTCTTCTTCGTTTCTTTGAAACTGGGTATACCGTAATTCTTGCTGTTGTTGAGGTCTCAACCCACCATCGGAGAGAAGCAGAGGCGGTGGAGAGGGGTGACAAATCTGAGTTGGGAGATCCTATTCGGTTTCTCTTTATTGGAATTGCATGTGTTTTATTATTAGAAAATGATTTAATTTACAACTTCGTTATTATTATTTTAGGATTTTATATACATGAAATTCAAACTCATCTTTCTATTTTTCAAACTATATGCCTGGAAAAGATACATTTATAAGTTGAAGATGTAGCCTTAGGTTTACGCCGGAGGGAAGGAAGACGGTGGATCCAACATCATTTGTTCAAACGTACGAATGCCTTGTTTAAGGCATTGGGTAGACAGCGGATGCACGGGTGGAGTTAAGGTAGAGCCAAGTCAAGTGTATTTAATAGAGTGAAGACATCGGCAGAAGATTTGGTTGAAGAGGTTGAGCAACACTAGTTCGACTTTTGCAACCTATAGTCATTTTTACTTATTATTTATGCATTAATCAAATCAGTTATTTTATATTAAAAAAAATAGACAATCAATCATATAATAATGAATAAAAAAAAATATAAAAATGACTACACAAAAAATTTTTAAAATTTTAATATAAATTAGAGTTTAATTGTAAATTTCTTACCAAACAATTCGTACACAAATATTCTGTGAATTATTTATTTATTAATTATTAGGGACAATAGGACCCCGAAAGCGAATATATTTATTAATTATTAATGGGGTTGTCATCGGTTATTCAGTGGGGGGTCGGTGAAATTAGAGACTTGTCAATCAATGTTGGCATATATTCTATTAATAGTATCAGCAACTTTTGCCTTCGTTTAGTAAACTTTTCAAAAAGAATATTTTCCCAATTTCTTTTTTGAAAGAAGCGGATCACCCTTCATTTAGATAGGACATACATCTATGACTTAAAAATAAGTCATTTACAATCGTTAATAGTTCCCCAGAACACATACGTGTCTGACAGGGTCTAGTCCAGACAGTAAATCTCTAAAGATCTAAGTCTTAGAGAAATACCACCTCTGTACGCGACAGAGGTTACACAACCCCATATCCTGACTAAGCAGGGTAGGGTTCACCAAACCCCACCATCCGACAGCGAGGAGGGAGGACTTCTTTTTGAATTTTTATTAAATAAAACAACAATACAAAAAAATTACAAACAAAGGATTACAAAAGAACACTGCAGTGACACGCGCACTACACAACAGCAGACTGCATAAACAGTGAACAAAAGGGCTGCTATGGCGCGTGTAGCACACGCGCCTAACTGGACGGGGAACCGGTGGCCGATCTTGGAAGTGCCGGACTGCAGAAGCCAAAAACCGCCGCTAGTGGTGACGTCAGAGGGCTCCCCGGTGGCGCGTGGCAACCACGCGCCCGAGAACGCCGGGAGCTTCGACCTGCGCGTGCGGGCCACTCGCCGTTCCGTTTGATGCCGCGTTCGGTGGTCTTGAAGATCGGCGGCCGGGCAGCATCGAGGCGTGGCGCGTTCTGGTCTATGGTCGCCGGAAAATCCTCAAACGGCGGTTCACCCTAAAAGGCCTGCAAAAACAAAGAAAAAACACAAAAACCTACAGAGAGGAGGAGGTAGGGAAGAGGGAGGGGGGAGAGAGCCGAAGCTCCCACCCCCTCTGGCCGGCTTCAAGACGAGTCTGGGTTCTAGAGAGAGAGGGTCTGGGTTCTAGAGAGAGGGTCCAAAAGTGGTCTATACTAAGTTCGACCCATATTTTCCCAATTTCAATCCATACAACTTTCAAATTAATAAAATTTTTTTTTTAAAAATTTTTTATCGAATCATTTACATATATATCTACTTATATATAAAGAGTGAATCCATTAACAACAGTGTTTTCGTCTAATAATCTTTTTTCCCGTTTTGCCCTTGCTCTTTCGTCTCAATTCTCGTTTTGTCCCTGATTTTTTTCCATTTTGCCCCTGGTTGTATTCCAAAATTTCCGTTTTGCCACTCCCCCTCCCCAGTCCGTTTCGTCTCCTGCAGAGCACCGCCGCACTTCGGCATGACCAACACCACCCCGGCGATTCTCTTCCCCTCCGGTTGGCCTCACTCCCCTTCAATTCTTAGCCTCTATCGTGCCGCCGTTAACCGCCGCGACGAGCGAATCCAAGCCGAGGCCGACCCATTTCTTCATCCCCTCTAGTGCGCCGCCGCACGCCGGCGTGGCCAACACCGCGCGGTCCATTCTCTTCCCTTCCGTCCGGCGTTCCTCCGGTTCCAATCTTAGCTCCTATCGTGCCGCCGTTAACCGCCGCGAGCGAATCAAAGCCGCCGTGAACAGTGTTTTCGCGTATTTCGTCTAACATTTTTTTTACCGTTTTGCCTCTGCTCTTGTTTCTCAATTCCCGTTTTGTCCTTGATTTTTTCCCATTTTGCCCCTGGTTGTATTTCAAAATTTCCTTTTTGCCACTCCCCCTCCCCCATGAATAGTGTTTTCGCCTAATAAAATTTTTTCTATTTTGCCCCTGATTTTAGGTTCCGCTTAGATATAGAAACACTATCAATTCATTTTATCTCATTTCATTATTATAAAAAAGTATTTTTAATGTTTAAGGATATAAAAAATTGAATAAAAAAATAAAAAAATAATTTTTTAGTCCTTATCAAAACGATTTCGAAGGGTGTAGTACTGCTCTTAAGCTTTAGATATGAAAAATGAGTGATGTTACAAATTGGTTTGAGCTTTACAATTGGGCTATAGTATTTTTTATTTTCCAAATTGATACAAACTCTTCATAAAATTTTAATAAAAAACCAAAATATTGAAAATTAAACTTTAATATTGTGCAACATTTTATTTCCAATAATTTTGAATTATGTAAATATTGAATTGAATTGTTTTTCCTTTTATTAATGATTTTTGTTTAATGATTTATGAGGAAATAAACTTAAATATTTTTTTCCATTTTCGGATAAATTGAATAGTTTATTATTTAACTTAAAATTAATTACACTATTTCAGGTAGATCTACAGATTCTAATTTACTATAATATATTTAATTTTTTTTAAATGTCAAGGATGAGACTTTATAAAATATATGATTAAATTATTTAATACTTACCATTATAGTTTTGAATTTTAAAATTAACATATTATACATTTATTTTGGAAATAACAAATATACAATATACGCATCCAACTATAACTATTAAAAGTAATAATAGTAGGTTCATTAGTATAATTACAAATTTTCATAAGGAAATAAATTATAACTTCTTAATAACTTAAAACATTTATGTTAAAAAATTATGAATTGTGGAATAGAAAACGGAAACTACAGGGTTGTGCCTTTGGCTAGGTTTTGAAAAAAAAAATGATAGTTACAGTCGTGAGTGTGTAAGATAATAATGTTTGAAATTTATTTTCACTCGTCATCAACAAATCGAGCCCACATTGTTAAACACAAAGGCTTCAGGCTATTCAAATTGAAAATTAAATTAAATTTGTAATAATAAAGAAATTATAATGTATTAAATAAAAAATGCTATAAATGTAATTAGGGATGCATTTAAACTTTTCATCAATAATTTGTATGTCTTGAACTGTTGTCTTTCTATGGATAGTCATGACTTCTCTTGCTGGTATCATTTTTATCGCAATAGCTAAGATATCTATTTTATTAAAATGTTTGTTGTTAGTTTATAAGGAACAAAAGCATATAAATATATATAATAATTACTTATATAATAATTACATATTTAAGAATCGGTATCTTTATAACCGTCAAGCTCATTGAAAGGGATGATATTGTATTCTGGAGCTTTTAGTGCTGGTTCATCATCTTCAAACTTCTAATGTATTATAGTTTGTTTAATTTTTTTTAAATGTAAAGGATGAGACTTTATAAAATATATGATTAAATTATTTAATACTTACCTGTAGTTTTGAATTTTAAAATTAACACAGTATATATTTATTTTGAAAATAACAAATATACAACATACGCATCCAACTATAACTATTAAGAGTAATAATAGTAGATTACTTAGTATAATTAAAAATCTTCATAAGGAAATAAATTATAACTTCTTAATAATTTAAAAATATAATATGTCATTATTACTATTTTATTTAGCCAAATGTGAAAATGTTAAATAAATTAATGTTTTTCATTGTTATTATTTTTTATAGTGCTTATGTTTTAATAATATTAAAAAATGTTATGAAAACTTTTAAAATAAATTAAGATGATCTGGTTTATATTCTTATACTAAAAGCTAAATTGCCTTTAGAATAACGCAATGATTTAAGATTATTTGTAGTACTGAATAATATGGTCTAGAATATGTTAATATATATTAGAACATTTTTAATTTTTTTCATTCTCTGAAAATTTATATAATGTTGGAATTTTTCTTTTACATATTTATGAATAAATGTTAAATAATTACTAACAAATTATCTTCTCATAAAGAAGATAAAATTAAAACAAATTTTTCCTTTCAATAATTTTTCAATATAATCCATAATTTAAAAACGTTTTCTTCCATAACCATATGAATTCACCCCATTTTGTTTTATATAGAAACTTAACAAAATTATCATTAACATTAATTTTAATTTTCAAATTGTAATAAACATCTTTTTTTATTTTTTTATTTAAATATGATCTTTATGCTTTTGATATATATAGGCACAGTATGAATATAAGTAGATAGATCACGTTAACTTTTTGTTTTAATTATGTTTCATCATTTTATAATTTGTAATAACGTTTTAATATTAATATTTTTATTATTAATTTAAGTTTTTATTAAAATTTTCCGTTATATAACTAAATAAAACATTAAGTTATATGGATATATTATTTCTGTTAACTTTATATTAGGTTTACTTCAAGTTATGTAAAACTATGACTTGTTTTAACTTTGTTTAAAAAATTTTCCTCACTTTTTCATTTCTCATTTGCTATCAATTTTTCGTTTTTATATATTTGTAAGGATCAGATCTTAGACTTGTTTTTCTTTTCTAAGGATCAAACCTTAGAAAAACAAGTGAAGCTCAAGCTCTTTTGATGGACCAAAAAAAAAAAAAACAAAAGAGAGTAGGGAAGAAAAAAGACAATGAATTATGATTTTTGTGAAACAGTATATTGATTGTCTCTCTATTTTGAAAAATGGTTTTTTGTTAAATATCTGTACATATATACTTTAAAAATATATGTACATAGTTATGACTTGGTTTTTATAAGTCGTTATATTATAGTTATAAATATTATGCAGATTGTGTGTATAATAGTATATATATTTTCTCTCCACTGGGCAAACGTCCCTTGGACGTTTCATTCGTACTAGTTCTATTAAAAAGTACAAAACATAAAAACCAAAACAACCTTTACAAAACTGAAAACAAAAATGTTTTTGTTTTTTTTATTTAGAGAAAACCTTCGGTCAAGAGCTGGTATCAAACCATTGTTGACACCCTCCAATTAAAATGCACCACGTAAGCATCTCAATTTTATTCCTGAAGACACCACCACATTAGATTACAGCAGCTCTAGTCATATCATTCCTCCCAGCCCACCTCAGTCTGTTAGTTTCGTCGGCTCCGTTGCCTAGTCCACCTCAGAGGCTCAGTCCGTTGAACCACTGTAGCTTCATCTCACAATCTTCTCTAACCTGTTTCTCCACTATCACCCATAGTCCAGGTATCATTTGTAGTAATTTTAAATTTATTTGCTTTACTTTAATAAGCAATTTGTAAGATTAGGCTTCGTTTGGATGATGAATCATTTTTAGAGTGCCTCCGACATCCAAACAGTACAAGTGACTCTTCGAAATGCAGTTAAAATGTGAAATTAGTGACTGGGTCCCACACTTGTTTAGATTTCAACTTTTGTTGTACCCTTCTGACAACCCACGTCCAGCATTAATTGTGTTTCCTCATCTTATTTCTTATTTCTTTTTATTTCTTGTTTTCCCTCGAGAACGAAAAATCTCTCCCCGCTAGTTTTTGTTTTTAGTACTCTCTCTCCCTTAGTTGGCTGCAAGTGCAGTCCTTTATTTGTTTTTTTTTTTTTTTAATTCTTTTGCTTGCAGTTTTGGGGCGGAAGTGAGAGCAAATTTGTCAGATGAAAATACTATTTATAGGTGGGACCTAATTATTTTACAACTTTCCATAAATATATCTAAACTTATCTTAACATCTAAACACATAAACTCATTTTAAGTGGACCCCACAAAACTCATTCAACCATCTTAACTCACTATTATTCATAAAGAACTAAACTCAGCTGAACTCATCTCAACATCCAAACGCAGCCTTAATAGATATATTTGAGGACTGGGGCTCCTTTCACACTAATTTTGGTCTGGTGGATGCCCTTTCTCCATTGCTGATGATTTTTTCGACCTTTCACTGTCCACTTCTTACCCCGGAAAAACAAAAAAGATTGTAGGACTTGTATTTTAAAGTAATACACACCATTGATTGCCCATTCTCAGTCAAGTTAACTTCACCTGTAGATCATGATGTGTCTCATTTAATTATTTTCATTCCATATTTTTTAAATCAGGTTTAATGATTGGGTGGAGGGCTGAAAGCCATAAGCAACGGTGGACCTATGAAGGGGCAGGGGGCCATGGCCCCACCCAAGTTTGAAAAAAGAAAAATTAATTTTTTATGATTTAATAGGATTCTATTAATCTCACTTTGTGTTGGCCCCTCTTTAGAAAATTATCTTGGCCCCTCTTTACAAAATTATTTTGATCTTATAGATTATTTTGACTAAGAAATAGAATAAAAAATATTTTATTATAGTTTTAGCTTTGCTCGGCCCCCTACAACAAATTCCTGGGTACACCACTAGCCAGAAGGAAAGTGTAGATTATTTTATTTCACATTTTTTATTTAACCAATTAACCAAGGTATGTTGTTGCATGTCGAGGAATAATCTCACATTACCTGTGGACAAGATCTTGGGTATATTTATAAAGAATGAACAATCCTCTATTGTTGAACTGGTTTTATGAAATGAATTAAACTCATGAATTTCTTCATAGTATCAGAATCTACCATAGGACCAATGGGGGCCTACGCTACTTACCCCGTGACAAGGATAAGAAAAAAAATACTAGCTTGTACTTGAGGGTGTGTGTTAAAGAATAATCCCATATTGCCTGTGGATAAGGTCTTGGACATGTTTATAAGGAACGAACAATTCTCTCTTGTTGAACCAGTTTTATGAGATAAGTTAAGCCCATAAATTTCTTTATTGCATGGCTAAGTGATATAGTAATTTATCAAAACAAAAAATAAAAGAGCAAATGTAAAGCAATGTATTTATTGTCACCATTTGTTTTAATGTTTTATGTTTTTAATTATTACATGTATAGTATTTATGAATTTGAATTATATTCATTTTCTTATAGAAGATGAACAATGATAGTGAAGAAGTTGCAATAGTAGAAGAGATAGAAACTAATGTGGAGATTATATAAGAACATGGTGTGAATATGCCCAATAATGTTTGTAGCCAACCAACTATCTTGTCTTCTTCATTTAGTGGTTTATTAGAGCCATGCCTTAGTATGTATTTTGACGGTGTAGAAGATGCACTCACTTGTTACAAGGCATATGCAAGGCGAATGAGTTTTGCCATTCGAACAAATCACACTCGATTGTCAAAGGTGGATATATCATTAGTTGGTGTTGAATATGTTTGTTTAAGGGAAGGGTTTCATCATCAAAGTTATAAGATGAAAGAAAGATCAATTCCCGAGCTAGTTGAAACAAGAATTGGATGTAAAGCATTGATGAGTGTAAAAAAATGAGGGGAATAGGTGGATTGTAACCAAGTTTGCAAATGAACATAACCACAAGCTTCTTACTCTTAGAAGTATGTGTTTCCTTTGTGGACATAGAGGGGACAAAAGTTCAGAAAAAACTCATCGAAACACTAAATGAGTCTGGAATACCGAGAAAAAAAATAATGTCTGTGCTAAGTAAGTAATCCGGTGGTGACAATATTATGTTGGATGTATTGGGAAGAATGTAGAAAACTATTTGGAGAATAGAAGGAGAAATCTTCTTGTGAAAGGAGAGGCATAGCTGATACATAACTATTTATGGAGTGTTAGTGTAAGAATCCTGATTTTTTTTATTCAACTCAAGTTGATGAGTAGGGATGCATGAGAAACTGTTTTTGGGCATATGCCAGATCCCGAGTTGTCTATCAATATTTTGGGGATGTAGTGACATCCGATGCCACCTATTTGACAAATTTTTATAGGATGACATTTGTACCATTTACTGAAGTTAACCATCATCACTAATCTATGATGTTTGGATGCGCTTTACTCATAAATGAGATATCTGAGTTTTATACTTGGTTATTAAAAATATGGCTTGAGGTAATGTTTGGCCATGCTCTTACTACCATAATCACTGAAGATGACAAGGCTATAGGAAGGGCAATTGTTGAGGTACTACCGAACACCACTTATTGTTTGTGAATATGTTGCAAAAAGTACTTGAACACTTGGCTCATGACTATAATGGATATCCACAGTTTTAGTCTGATTCTCGCAATTTCATTCATGATACATTAACCCTTGAAGAGTTTGACTTGAAGTGGAGTGAGATGTTGGTGAAATATGGGTTTAGTGAGAATGCTTGGTTGCAAAACCTTTATGAAAGGCGGGAAAAACGGGTGCTGGCTTACTTGCGACGTAAATTTTGTGCTGGCATGTCTACTACTTAGAGAAGTGACAGCATGGACAAATTTTTCAAAGGTTGTCTATCCAAGCACAATAGTTAGTGATTTTGTCTACCAGTATTAAAAAGTATTAGATACACGTTTTTTAAAGGAGAGAGAGAAAGATGTCAAGACAAAAACATCAAAACTAATTTTGAAAACTTGTTACAAGATAGAAGAAGAGGCGGCATAGGTTTTATACTAGAAAACCCTTCTTATTATTTCAAGAGGAGCTATTTAATGCACAACGATACAAAGCCAATATGGATCTTGAGGAAGGGGCAAAAAAATATTTAGTGTGTCATCCATTGAACAAGGAAGCCATACATATGACGTTGCATTTGAAATACATTAAGATGATTTAACAGTACATTAGCTTCCAATATACATTAAACAATATACATCACTTGCAAAAATACTTCTTCAATTTTATTTCACTTCTATTCTACAATATCAGCATTGATCTTTTCATTTTTTCTTTGGGCTAGCTCCAAAGTCTTGTAACCATGTCCTTCTACAACAAGGGCTTTGTTGCATGTCTATGTCAACCCATTAAAAAAAATTACAGTGCCTTTTAATTTTAATCTCTTGAAACTTTTTGAGTTGCTTGCAATCCTTAGCTTTGATGGAATGTCGCCATAGCAAGTTGGTCACTCGTAGATTACTTCATTTCTACTCTCTTACTCTAAGAACTTGATTTGAAATGCTCTTATAGAACAAAAGAAAGAAGAAGAACAAATTAGGTTTGATATAACATCTCCTGCAAATTAGTGTGTAAAAGTGAAAAAGTTGGCAGCTACATGCAAGCATGTTATATATGACACCTGTAAAACCTCAGTTGCATGATAAATGATTAGACTTTTCCAAGAGCAAGTTTGTATTTTCTCCAGGGATTTTAAGCTCCCAAACTGTGCGTAAGATTTACAATGTCAATTGTATACTGTGAAACTTATTCAAGCCAAAGAAAAAAAGAAACAATTTCAACATGCATTCAAATGTCAGCATCATGCCTACACAATTTGTTGTTTCAAGCTTTAAATGAAAGCATAAATCAAAGAATTGTTGTAGTGAAAAGTTCAGAAGAATGCAAATCATACCACTTTATTGGGAATGCTTTTTGATATGTTTTAATATATATATATAAATATAAATATATATATATCACACACACACACAAATGGGAACGACCTTGGGTGCGTTAATTCCTGAAAAAGTCAATAGCTTATTTGTCTAGAAAAAGAAAATATAAGGTTAAAGAAAGACAAAAAATAAGGATTAAAAAAAAATCTAAACTTCAGTAAAGTATGAACATTGGTTTGCATCTATATTGGGTTATCTATTTACTCTCTATATAATAATAAAATATTATTTATTTTTTATTTTAAAAAAATGGAAACAAAAAGAAAGGAAAATGAATACACTGTTAGAACAAAAAGGACATAAAAAAGAGATTTCAATTCATGTGGGCCGTGGGGCTATTAAGGATCTTTTGGTAAAACATGATTATTCATTAAATTTTATAAGGGAGCTACACGTCAAATGTTCAAGGGTCCTAAGAACCTTTTGGTTAAATATGATCATTCATTAAATTCTACAAGGGAGTTACTCGTCAAATGGTCAAAGGTTTTAAGGTCATTTTGGTAAAACAAGATTTAACGGACTTTATAGAAAAACAAGAAAAGTTAACGGAAAAATAACAAAAGTTAATATTGACAATTAGATAGACACTTACTATAATAGAGTAGATATATATATGTATGTATGTATGTATGGCACGCTCAAGTGATCGACACGAGGTCACGTTGATGAATACTTAATTAATAGTGCTAATTAACATGATCACACCTCAAAAGGTTTAGTATGGAAGAGACCAATTAGTTCATATATAGTTAAAACCATAAAGAAAGACAAAGTTTAATAAAAAGTCATAGCGATTAATTTGACTTTAAGATTAATTTTATATTAACCCTTTAATTAAACAAGAATTAAGCTGAAACATCGTATATGTCCGTATTTTTTTTTTTCTATACTTTTTGGTATTGATTGGTAGATGAAGTGTCCAATATGATCTAAAACGGAACATATATTGTACGTTTCCTTCGAAAAATTGGAGTGATTGATATGGACAAGTAATAAACTGAATGCAATTTCTCATTTTAGATCTCCTTGTAACCCACGAAAGGGGAATTGTAATTAAATATAACCATGAAATTCATTATATATATTATTAATTGGCAATTGATCATATTGAGTTCGTCTTTTGGTTGATCATTTTGGACGTTGGATGAGTACTAAATTATCTTCATATTCTTTTAATATCATGATATAAATAAAATAAAATAAAAAAACCTCAAAATTATATATATATATTTATAATATTTGCTATAAAAGAAACAAAATTTTCCGTTATCAATTTATATATGACCACACACTCAAAGCCGTTTGGTTCTTAATTCCCTGGCCTCTTTATCAGCTAATAGACAAAATGATCGTCCAACAAGCTGGTATCACCTAGCTCTATATACTTCAGTTTGCTTGTAACAATGGAGCTGCACTCAAAGAACAGACGTGGAAATTTTTTTATCCACACGAGGGATATCTGAGTTTTTTAGTTTCATCGATGCTTCTAATTTCTTCAAAGAAACTATTAATTATTTTTAGTTGATGAAGAAGTTCTAAGTTTCAACACAAATGCAAAAAAAGGAATACCAAATTAAGTGTATATATATGATCATGTTTATTTATTTACTCATTTATCTGCAACAAATACACCCGCATGCATTGTTATTTTTCCTTGTGTCGATCCAACTCCTTCTCAAGAGCACTAGCTAGCTAGAAGGAAGCCTCTTGCCTTCCTCAATCTGCATCTGATCATCATCTCCTTTGACAAGACATGCTGCATGTACGTCTTTGTCTCATTTATAGCCGATCGATATATCACACAGTATTGTTGGATTCATGATCACTTGGCTCAATAGGAGGTGCAGTAGTACCGGCGCCTGACCCTCCAATAATACTAATATTCTGTGTTGCGTCTTCCATTTGCATATGGATAATAATCTCTGTTGTCTGTGTTGTGCTTAACTGGAGCTCATGTTCATTTGCTGTAGGAGCAGGGCCACTTGGTACATCTAATTGGATGTTCATTTCTGGAAAGATTAGATCTTTCGGCCTGTCCATGTACATGATGTACAGTGTCATCTGAGCCATCCCGAGTATGAAACCTAGTATGTTTGGTGTCTGAAAACAGAACAAAAAGGCCGGTCGCATAAACTTGTAATTAAGATTATAAGCAGTAAACAATTACATATATTAATCTTATATTGGCTTATATAGTTTTAATAATTACTAGCTACAAAGGGGGATTGATCCGGAATATTCGAACTTTACCGCTATGAAGAGATCCTTTATTAATAGACCATAGGAGAACCACATCGTAGCACAGACTGTCAAGAAGAATGATAGTGAAAATGGCATGAATTCCACGCTCTTTGTTTGTATAACCAGCCTCTGAAAAATGGAAAAAAAAAAAAAAAAAAAA
>QEOT01002705.1:24565-45097 GCA_003123785.1 Pterocarya stenoptera
TTTTTTTTTTTTTTTTTTTTTAGTAATGTCCACTTTTTTTTTTTATAAAAAATTTGTGCGAGACTTGTATATATGATTTTAGATTAACGTTCGAAAACAATGAATTACCATGACACTGAGTGGAGCAGCAAAAACACAAACAGAACAAATCGCACAAGTCCATCCAACAGCTGTGAGCCGCAGAGAACTTTGTCGAATGAGGGATGTGCAGAGTATGACCAAGCCCAAAAGCCCTACGTTAAACAAGATAAGCAGCTTTGCGGTATACATCTGCGGAAAAAGCAAAAGATTTTGATTTATCAAGTTAATTAAATAAACTAGCTGCTTGCAACTAATTAATTAAAAAGAAAATAGATTAAGAAAGATTAATTGTAAGTACGTTACCCTAGCTCTCCCTGGTGCATATATCATGAACAAGACGAGGTAAATGGATTCAATGGCACAGCCGATGGAGTTGATGGTGATGAGCATAAGTGCATTCTTCTTCAGGAAGGCATAGTAAAGCGTCAGCATCGCGCTAAATAGTGCTACTGAATAAGGCAGCGATTGGAATCCCTGTGTTGATTTTTTCCTGTATATCCTGTAAAAGGTTGGCCTGGCAGACAAATTAAATAGCAAACGATTAAAATGGAAACTAATGATTCGATTATTGGCTTCATATATAGCTGAAAAATGCATATACATTTGGAGAGTAAATATTACTTACACTGGGGCTAGATATACGAAGAATGACACGATGTTACCTTCATAAAATGAGATACCAGAAATGACATGAGACCTTGAAATTATAAGTATGCAAGAACTCAAGAGATGTTTGGAACGGGAGAAAAAGTGGCTATACGTACCTAGAAGGCCGAAAACGAAAGACATCACGTGATGATCAACATGGACCGTTGCCATTCTTGCTGGGACTCCAACCCTTTTGGTTCGTGACCAAGGTGTCCGGCAGGGGATCGCTCAGCTAGGCTGTGGATTCTGCCGGCACCACGTACGTACAAAAGATCAGCTAGCTGCTTGTCATGAGTCTTGGTATTGGGTGCGTATTTATAGGTATGAGATGGAAAGGTTTAGAAGATGCTGGACGCCAAGAGATGAGTTGCTTTTGGGTACGTACAAATATTATTTGGTTTTTCGAGCTGTTAAGCAAAAACTATGATAAGAAAATTTTATGGGGGTAGAAGTAGATCATCATGATGAGCTGGGAAGCACATTAATGATTAATTATGGCCATTTTTGGAGCGTTTTATTTTTGGCATTCATTGGTTCTCCCAAAACCTATCGATCTTGAAGTTTCATCACTCGCTAGCCACTTTTGGTAGCCATTTGCCAAATCATGGGCCTCTCTAGCCGAACCATACACGCTATATATTATAAGCTGCGCCTACATATATATATTACCAAAAAACATGTCAATTTGCTACCAATTATTCTTAAACTTGTGGAGGAAAACTGGAAAGTATTGGTCATGTGCTACCTAGCTAGCTAACTTCTAATATGTTTGCATGCTAATTTCCACGAAAAAACTTTGCGATATACCTCGATCCAATTAGAACCCAGCTTGAAGGCGAAGCTGAAAGTTAAGAAAAACATACATTTTTTACGGCGTTAACTTACTAACAAGTGATCGGGCGGGATTTCTTTTGATTTTGCTTAAAAACATATAATAAACATGCATGCAGCTTCAAAAAGGGTCATGTGAATTAACTGTACAATAAGTTATTAACGTCGACGTTTGATCTCTTCATAAGAGAGACGCAGGCGCAATTGATATGGCTTAATTTGGAAAGAGAAGAGAGAGCGCGGGTGGAGCCACTTGGTGACGTGAAGCAACTGATCATATATCATCATTCATCAATGATTGTATAGTAGTAAAGATATTGGAGGGAGGAAGAGTAGTGGAGGCCAACGGAGTCTGTTCAATATACGTACGTAGGTGTTCAATCCCAAATTCCTTAATTTTTTAAAAGTGTTGTTATGTACAAGTAAGTTTGTGTACCAATCTACGTATTAATATTATTGTCTTCATATTCTAAATTTAAATTATTATTTTTAATAAAATCTACTTTCTGACCAATCATATTAAATAAATACACGTTTTAATATGTAAAATTACTTACAACTAGATTTTTCCATTTTCTAAATGATCATAAAGTACGTACTGGCCTGGCCTGGTTGGAATTAGCACGTGAGATCATATGTGAGAGCCCACCAGCTATCTAGCCGTTACATTTAAACCGTTTATTTCAACCAATACACCACCCCTACGCTATCTCATGCCTTTTATAAATTATATATGCTTCCAGCTTCCTTCCTTCAATTGGCCTGCATCTTACTCATGCATATATATTTCAATAATAATAATATTTATAATGGGCATGAGTAGTACTAGTACTACTTTAATTTGTTCTATCTGCATCCATGCAATGAATGCATGCATGATATAATAATTATATGCTTCCAAGAATATTAATTAATAGTACTAATGATCACCTATATATATATACACATATATTTATATAATCGATTAATCCAATTAATGTCTGAAATTAGCAAAGATAGAAGCTGTTTTTCCAGTTCAATCCCATTAATTCATGATGATCATCTTAATTAATTAGTGCCAATCATGAAATTAAAGCACTTTATATATGCATGTGTGGAGTGATGTCGTTCCTATATATGCATGCAAGTGATCTGGAGTTTGGAGGGCAAAATTAATTACTCTTTAATTTAAACAACATATAATAATATCTGAGATAAATGCTTGCTTGGTAGGTACGTAAAGTCGCCCATTTAACTAAATATTACTGATAAATGCATGCCCATTGATTAGCCAACTAGTCGATCTTTTGTAATTTTGAGGGTACTTTAATTAAATTATTAAGGGTTAATATAGCGAAAATACGTATGGTTGGTATTTGGTTAATTAGCAAAATATATTATTATTGTATAACAAGTCTAGTAGTTGATCTTATATTAATTAATTAGAGTACTGGCCCACTTATAATAATATAGATGGATATTTATTCCAAAACACAAACACACACATATAATTATAATGATCAGTGATAGAGATAAAGATCACGACTACTCATAAAAAGTCATATCTAGTCTTGTTGATATATACAAATAAAATATTAATTGTTACATCTCTTGATGAAAGAGTGTTATTATATANTATACATGATGAACAAGTCATAATTGATCATGTCACGCATGAATTGTCTTTACAATATATTCTGCTGCATATTGGCCCTTAAAATTTCTTACAATTATCATATATATCTTTTAGATCTTGTGTATAAATCAGGCCATGCCAGTTGATCAATCAATATATACTCATCTAGACCCAAGCTATAATATTATTATATAACGCTATAACATCTTGAAAGATGATGATCAGCATGCATCTGATCTACTGCTAATACGTTCCCTAGCTAGCTTCATGGGAGATCCATTTGATTAATACGTTCCCTAGCTAGCTTCATGGGAGATCCATTTAATTAGACAAATGAAATGATATTCGTAATTATAGTATTCGTCAGTGTCGTGCACTTAATTTTTAAATTAATAGATCTTATTTTTTTTCAAAAGAAATATAGAGCACTTACAACTTATGACTATATATGTTTATCATTATTCATTCCAAATATCTCACTTTCATCAATTTTTTTTTTTAAAAGTTGATAAGACAATGTTCTTTTAATTGTCTGTGTTTTCAGTCCCATGCAGTGCATTCATTATGGCGCCTCCAGTATGTACAATGATGAAAAAGAAGCTAGAGTAGTACTCGTACCGACGTTGCATCATTAATCTTCTGTTAGAATGCGTATAGTTAATTCTTTACAACGTACATTGTGGAATAATTGGTAGCTTTTGTAGTTTAATATAAAACAATGTGGCATAATCTTTACTTCAAAATGAAGTTGTGGTTGTGAGGACATGGAGTTTTATTTATAGCATTAGTAATGGTTTAGTCATTGTTAAATTCAAATCTAAATTTTGATTTTTATTGAGTCAAAAGCCCTATGTTGAACTAGCCAAAGCCATAACTTCTTAACTTTGAGCTATAGTAAAATCATCTTCTTGGCTATAATTGGCGAGTTACTGTTGAGAAACTAAATATTATTTCTTGCCTTTTCCTTCCTCTTTCCTTCGTAATTTTTTTCCTCTTCTTCATTTCAGAAGGTCATTGCTCTTCTCTCTCCCATCTCTCCATCTTCTTTCCGGCTTAATCCATCTATCTTTCCATACAAAAACCTCCTTTAATAAATTTGAAAACCCCCAACTTTCTGGAGAAACGCCTAGAAAATCCCCATTGTTTATTGAGAAAATCTCCATTTCTTTGCGACCCAATCGTCCCCAACCTCTCATTTCCAGAAGCATTTCACGGATTTTGAATCTTTGAGGTAGGATTTCATTGTCTCTGTCCGTCTTCCTTCTTTGTCTCTGTCTTTCATTTTTGGTATTGAATGCTTGGATTGGTTAGAGGTTTAGATCTTTCTGAAGCTGTTTAAGATATTGGTTTTCCTTGTTTTGATTTGGGGTTCGGTTTCTTGGGCTTTTTTTCTACAGATATAAGGGTTGGGTCCTGTTGGTTCATTGTTGTTGGTTCCAAAACTTGTTGTATTGGCAAAAGATAAAATGTCAATTTTGCCGAAAGCGATTCGATTCACATCCAGGAAGTTTGGAGTGATAATCTTGAAGAAGAACTTGTTTTGATTCGGAATATTGTAGATGATTACCCTTATATTGCAATGGATATTGAGTTTTAGACGATCGTGCTTCGCCCTGTAGGACAATTCAAGAGCAACGTTGAGAATAATATTGAGATCAACATTATTTCTATTGTGTTCTTAGTTTTTTTTTGGCTAATACTGAGATAGTTAGTCCAATGTGGCCAAAAATTAAAATGACTAGTCAAAAATTAAAGATATGGCCAAAAGTGTCTGTTCTAGCCAAATTTTTGATTTGCCAATGCTCTTACACGCTTTTAATGATTGTTTCAATCCTGTATCTGTTTGGTCTCATTTCTCTCATATTTTTGGCATCTCAACCCTTTCAACCTTGGGATGGAGAGATAAGATGCTAACTTTGTGGTCAACTTTTCATGGTTAAATAAACTTTATTTACTAGCTCAATTAATTCTTTGTTTGATACTTTGGAAATTGTGGTTAGCTAGAAATTTAGCCAAATATGAAGGTGTGATAAAACCTGCCTCGATCATACATTATTTGAAAAGTTATGAAATAGTTGTAAGAACTTAATCTAATGATTAAAATCATCAAAAGGCATAAGTACGAGACATGGACCATGGTGCTATGTCTACATTAGATCTTTTGAAAATCCATTTATTGAAGATTAAACACAAAAGCTCAAATTGGTTTGTTGGTTAATCCTCCTACCAGTAAAATAAAACTCAACATGATTGACGGAGCCTTAAAGGGCGATTGACAGAGCCTCAAAGGGCAACCTCGGATCATCTGGTTGTGGTGAGATTCTTCGTGATCACTATTGTCACTTCATAATGGCTTTTCTATTTATTTGGAATTTATACAAATGTTTTTGCATAACTTTCTTGGCCTCTCTTTATGTAAGATGGAGGGGCGCCCACGTGGGCTGACCCCCTCCTTCCAGTGCCTGTGACTTGTAATGTAACTGTAGGGTGACTACAGAATAAAGGCTGGCTTTTAAGGCCAGTCGTGTGGGTGACTATATATATAGTCCCCCCTCAGTTGATTCGGGTAATCATTCTGAAATATACAAAATCTCTCTTTTTATTCTCTCTTAATAAGATATTTATGCTGCGGATTTGTTAAGTGTTATTCTAGTTTTATACTACGTAGTACACTTCGCCATTAAGAGGAAACGTTTATGATTTGTTAATTTGGAAAAACTTGTGGAGCAATTTTATAAGCTGAGCTTGAGGTATTTTTCCACTATACTTTCTTACATTGGTATCAAAGCTTTTATAGTTGCTTCCAGTTTATAATATTTTATTTTCTCGCATATGCTTGAGATTTAATGGGTGCAATTTCTGTAGTCCTCAATTTTTTTTTAAATCCAAGTTCAGTGCGCAGAGGTGCTATCGAGTTTTTTAAAAAACCATTTTTGAACCACCATGGCTGAGCACCGCAAGGTGTTGAACGCACCACCAGGTGTTGCGCTCACCAATGAAGTGGAGCAGCGCACACCAGGGTGGCGCTGCAAGCACAACAGAGGTGCTGTGCTCACTAGGGTGGTGCAGCGAGCACCACGAAGGTGTTGTGCGCACCAGCGAGGTGCTGCGAGCACCACCGTGGTGGTGTGGCAGGTGGAAGCAACTGAGGCTGCTTGTGGTGGACTGAAGCGGCAAATATGCTGCTGCTGTGTAAGGGCTACTGTTTACGTGAACAGTACCGATCCGAAGGTTGAAAAAGATAAAATTTCTTCTGTTATATTATACACGGGCTGGGCTTGGGCCCTTCGGCCCACTGTTTTTTTTTTAATAAAGTTGGGCTTGGACCCTTAGGCCCATTGTTAAAAAAAAGAGAAAAAACTGGGCCATTTTCGACCCAGCACTGTTTGAGCCTAATTTTTTTAACACAAAATTAAAAGGAGGGGATAAAAATGGCACTCCTGGGATTCGAACCGAGGACCACAAGTTAAACAAGGGCAGTGCACACTATTGGGTTGCGACTTTCCTTTGGTTTAGGTGGGGGTTTTAAATGTATTTATTATACATTTATTTTGTTTAAAAAAAAAAAGAAAAAGTCTTTGTGTATGATTTAATATATGCTTAGATATATTGTTATATTACATGTGATCTTTAATTTAATGTTTTAGATTAAATGTGATTAAATGTGAATATATGGTTATATTCATGCTATTTTTTTTAAAATTCCATCATGTTATATTACATGTGATCTGTTATTTAATATTTTAGATTAAATGTTATTACATGTATGTATGAATTGAACATGTAGATATGTGATTATTTTATCATCTATGAATATAGGCTTGAATGTTTAGACATTAGTCTTTATTATTTTTAGTGATAAAATAGAAAATTTTCACTAAGTAGTCTTAGTTAGAATTGTTAGTGTAAATGATAGGCTGAAAGAATTGCAGTGACCCCAGTAAAAACTGTAAATGCACTATATAGCCAAAAGACTACGATGATTCCAGTAAGAATTGTAAATGCACTGTATAGTCAAAAGACTACGGTGACCCTAGTAAGAACTGTAAATGCACTGATGGAACAAGAAAAATGAATTGTAATGGTCTTAAAAGAACCATCTTTGTATATTGACCCAACAGATCGTCGTAATCTGAGTAGCTATCCTTGTAAACTGGCCCAATAAGTTGTTGCAGTCTGGGTAGCTGTACTTGTAGACTGGCCCAAAAGGTTACTGCAGTTTTAGTAGGTTATGTCTTTATATGTAACTAGGTCTAGATTACTACTTAAGATAGTGGGAGTATGATTGAGATTTATGATAATTAATTCTCCCATATTTGTTTTGAATTTGCGTGAAAATTAGTTTGGAAATTTAATAATTGGATGTTGTGGTGCAAGAGGTGATTATGAAATTTAGCGATTTTTCGATCTTACATGTCTAAATTATTCTTTTTCTAGCTTGGATAGACGCGACAGATTTCTTAGGTGTATGTGTAATATCTTTTTTTTGCGTATTGTAATGAAATGACATCTAAGAATATAGTTGCCGATCTAAATAAATGGGAGAAATTGGATGGGGAGAACTACGACATTTGGTATCGCAAGATCCAATATGTATTAGATGAGCAAGAGGTCTTGGAGGCCTTATCTCACTCCCTTATTGTGCCTGAGGAACGGATCTCGAAACAATACAAAATAGATCAACTAGCCTATACTGAATGGGCTAAGAAAAATCGGTGCGCACGCATAATAATGTTAAGTAGCATGCACAATGATCTAATGTTTGAGTTCGAGATCTATGACACTTCCCAAAGCATGTGGGATGCTTTGAAGTTGAAGTTTGGTGGAACTTCAACCATTAGGTTGCGTGGATTAACCATGAGGTTTGACTCCTATAAGATGCGCTCTGACCACACGATGAAGCAGCATCTTAGGGCTATGTCAACCATGATCTGCGAACTTAAGTCGGCAGGAAACAACTTGACAGATGAACAGCAAGTGCAGGTAGTGACAAGATCACTACCGAATTCTTGGGAGAATATGAGCAAGAACCTGACGCATAACATGAATATCAAAGACTTTGATGATGTCTCGCGTCACTTGGAATTGGAGGCTGAGCGCCTAGAGGCTGCTAAGCCCAATCATACAGCCTATATAGCTAATTCTAGTTCGCGCAAGGCATCAAGGCCTAAGCGCAAGAAAGTACACTCTGACTTTTCTCGCATTATTTTTGTAACTAGCCATGTGATGGTTGCTCACTCCTATCCTGTGTGGATTGTTGATTCAGGAGCGACCGGACACATAGCGCGAGATAGAGTCGGATTTGTGGAGTATCGCTGGATTCCAACTAGGAGCCGTGATATCATGGTGGGGAATGGAGCTAGTGTGGAGGTACTGAGACTTGGTACCTACAAGCTAGACTTGCGGGGTGGCCGCACTCTTTTCCTTAATAATGTGTTATATGCTCCCGAGATCCAACGAAACTTACTTTCTGTAGTTACTCTATTCAAACTTGATTTTCAGATTGTACTTGAAAACAATTATTTTTCTTTTTATTTTGGGCCATGTGTTTTATGGTAATGCTTTTCTTCAAGTTGGTTTTATGATAATTAGATTTGAATTATTCAAATATGAATGAGTCGTTGCTTTTCTTTCTGCATATAATAATTTGGATTTATATAAATTGCATGTTATGTTTGGCTATATAGGACAAGATAGAATGACTCGGTTAGCTAGAGAATGCCTGATAGGCAATCTCGATAAGATCATTTTGTCCACATGTGAGCATTGTCTAATGAAAAAAGTTAAGAGAAAACCGTTTGAAAAAGCTACTAGGGCATCTTTTCTACTGTAATTAATCCACTCAGACATCTGTGATCCAATAAGTGCGAGGGCAAGATACGGAGGTGTCTACTTCATCACATTTATAGATGATTTTTCACGTTACGGTCATGTCTACTTAATTTTTCATAAGTCTGAAGTATTGGAATGCTTTAGGCAATATCTAAAAATGGTTGAGAATCAGTTAGACAAGAATTTAAAAACTCTAAAAGCTGACCGAGGACGAGAATATCTCTTTGAGCAATTTAAAAGGCTCTGTGATGATAAAGGAATCAAAAGACAGTGGACGATGCCAAGTACACCGCAGCAGAATGGCATGACGAAAAGGAAAAATCGAACGCTGCTTAAGCTTGTTAGGTCAAGATGGCGCAAGCAAACTTACCAATTTCTTTTTGGGGGGATATACTTTTGACTGCCGCCTACATTCTTAACCGAGTGCCTCCAAATCAGTAACTTCCACCCCATATGAACTATGGACCGGCGAGAAACCAAATTTGAGTAAGTTGCAGCCATGGGGTTCAACGAGTTTTGTTCATAATCTTTCTTATAAGTATGGGAAGTTAGGCCCTAGAGGGAAGAAGTATATCTTTATAAGGTACTCAGAACACTCGAAAGGGCATGTGTTAATAGGTGAACAATCTGATGAAAGTCTGACTGAGATTGAGTCACGAGATGTGGATTTCATTGAAGATGAGTTCCCAAGTAGAGGTGAGGTTGATAGGAGTTTAGAACTTCATGAGATTGTGGAACAAGTGGAAAGTACTCTAAGTAATTTAGTTGAGAATGAGGAAGAAATTCAAGCTCCTACAAATTATAAAAAGAACTTGAATCCGAGTGGGAGTACACCACTTGTCAATCAATCACAACAACCTCAGCCGTGTAGAAGTATACGTGAAAGTATTCCCCATCGTCATTTTGAGATTGAAGGGGAAGCTTTTATGGTAGCTCCGCATGATGATGATTAGCCTAGGACAATTCATGACTCTCTCATCTTCTACTAAAGATGAGTGGATGAAAGTTTTTAATGATGAGATTGAATCTATGAAGACTAACCAGGTTTGTGATTTGGTTGATTTACCGACATGGCGTAAGACTATTGGAAACAAATGGATTCTTATGGTCAAACGCAAGTCGGATGGATCAATAGATAAGTACAAAGCTCGCTTAGTGGTGGAAGGATATACCCAACATAAGGGTATAGACTATAAGGAAACATTTTCACCAATAGTGAGGTTTGCCTCAATTCGCCTGATTCTTGCTGTAGTAGCAAACATGGATTTGGAACTCTACTAGATGGATGTTAAGACAACATTTCTAAATGGAGAACTAGATGAGGAGATCTATATGTATCAACCAACGGGTTTTGTAGTCAAAGGTCAAGAGCGTGCAAACGATCTATATATGGCCTAAAAAAATCATCTAAACAATGGTACCTTAGATTTCATTGAACCATTCTCTCTAATGGGTTTACAATGATCACAGAGGACCATTGTGTCTATGTGGAAAGGTCCAATAAGAGTTTCATTATGTTGTCGTTGTATATTGATAACATACTACTAGCTGAAAATGATAAATGGTTGATAGTCACTACAAAAGAGTGGTTATCTTCAATTTTGAGATGAAGGATATGGGTGAAGCATAATACATTCTGGAAGTTAAGATCTACATAAATCACTCAAAGAGACTTTTGTGTTTGTCCCAACAGATTTACATAAAAGAAGTTCTCGAGCGCTTCTTAATGAGTGAATGTAAACCCATAGACATTCTTGTTGTAAGAAGCAAGAACTTATATAAAGAGTTGTCCTAAGACTCAAAAAGAAAAAGAAAAGATAGCCCGTGTCCCTTATGCTAATACTGTGGGTAATCTGATTTATGCAATGATGTATACTCGACCTGACATATGCTATGCAGTTGGCTTAGTAAGTAGATTTCAATCTAACCCCAGACTAGCTCATTGGAAAGCAGTCAAGAGGATTATGCGATATCTCAATGGAACTGCAGACTATGTGCTGTGTTATCAGGGTTTAGATTTGCAGCTAAGAGGTTACAATGATGCTGACTGGGGCAGTGACCTAGATAAGCGCAAATCAACTACTGGGTATGTCTTTTTGCTCAACAATGGCGCAATTACATGGAGCAGTAAGAAATAACCTTGTATAGCCTTATCTACCAGTAGTTTTTCAAAATCAGAAAACTTAATATGATAAGTTTTTCTCTTATCACGGTTTTCAATAGAAATGTATTCTTTAAACAAAGAAATTAAATCAATTTCAAAAGTTTTATTTATCACAGTAAGTTGACTGTGATGAATAGGCGCAACCATATATGAAGTTTAGTAGATAGAAATGAAGCATCTTCTTCTTTTTTATCTGCTTCTTCCTTTACGGCTTTACCTTTGGATGTTTCGGCATCCATGTTAATATAATAATCAAAAGCAACTTGAGAGAATGTAGAAACTCCTTTTAGTTTTAAATCAGGGTAAATAGGATGTGTTGTTTTTACATAATCTTCTAGAATTTTTTTGAGATTTTGGTATCTTCTTTTTGGATTTTCTAAAACAGAACCAAGAAAAGAGGATTTAGTTCCACCGAAAGAATTTCTTCTCTCATTGTTTACTAGAAGTTGGTCAAAACTAATTTTAACAATGCCATCCAAATATTGCCGAATATAATTAAGATTAAGTTCATCATTTGAAACTCTAATAGGAAGAACTTCATGTTCTAAAATCCATTCATTGGGAAGAGAAATATTTTTCCAATAAATCATTTTTTGAACTTGAATATTAGCATCAGGAGTAGAACTATAAATTAACAAAGTTTTATTTCTTGAAGTTTTTAAAATAGCTTTAAGATTCAAATTAGTTTTTAAAATCCTATAATAAATGCGGTAAACAATGACAAGAGGTTTGCTACATTCATCCATTTCATAACTAGAAGTTAAAATATTTAAAGTCAAATATATATATGTATATACATATATCATCTAGCTCCTAAAAGATGCTAGATCACTGAACACAATCAAGATACACAGAAGTATCAATTTCATTACACACAACTTTGCTAAATGCGCAACATCCGACAAGATTACTATATGCATTTCCCGTCGTCATGTTAAGAATATAATACAAATAATTAAATTTAAAATTTTCCATCAGTTTAAGGTTTTGAGACAAGTGATTTCATATGGTTTCATAGCAGATATCCTAAATTTGAACCCTGACTCTATCTCACCTCACATCTTTCACCTAGGATTTTGTCATGGTCCCTTTTAATTTGGTCTCCCAATCTCTTGTTTGTATTGTTCCATCTGTTTGCTCTATTTTTTTTTTTTTGGTGATTTGGACATTAGGGGGAGAAATAATCTCAGAAGTTCCCAAAAAAAAACAAGAAGAAGGGAACGGATAGATCAGACCACAAATAGGAACTATTGCACCAAATGCAGCAGCAGATCAGAGTCGTTTGAGTGTCATCATGAAGTGGTTGGATCTTGAATGCTTCTATACCTAAACAAAAGTGGTTGAAAAATCATTCCTAGAAGTGTCCATCATGAATTATGTTTGGTCCAAACAAAACTTCTATTCAATCTTTTCTCATTGAATCTGAAAGAAGTTATGGGCATATCTTATGGTGATATCACATCCAATGCAATGGTTCATGGAGTTTTTAATCCTTGTGCTTATGCTTCAGCACTATAATTGGAAGCTCTACGCACGATTCGACCCGCTTAACTCTAAATATCTGTCTAGCGACTCTATAAAAAAGTAGAGAAATGTTAGAATTCTCCAAATAATGTGTGTGTATATATATATATATGCTTATGTATTGATAACATAGGTATTTTAATAGTGTTTTAAATGACTTTAGACTAGTCCTACTATTGCTTTAAAACAGTGGGTATTTATTAATACTTGCACTTCACATGCTATTGCTTTTAGAAAAAGCATGCGCATGCTTAGGTGTACTTGACCATCAACTTAACTAGTGCACAACAATTAATTGGTGTGTTTTCTAGTACTTTGACTTCATCAAAATTTTGAATTATTTAAAGGTCACCTAAACGTTTTCTTATGAAAAGTATAGACAGCTTACAAAACTCTAAATTAAAAATAAAAAAGAAAGGTCGCATTTTTGTGAATTAGTCATCATTTTTGTATTCACTATCGAGGTGTCACCTTGTGAAAAACTTGTAGTTTGCGGTAGGAATTGTGGGCATCCTCCAGCAAATGACTCTGTAGAGCCAAGCTAAGCAAAGTTCAACAGTCAACCGCAGCTGCTAGGAGTACTCAAGTTGAATTCAGTAGATAATCAATGTCCCTTTCAACTTAGAAAAAAATCTCTGCAGGGCCATGAAGTCTTAACAATTGTTTTGTGCACGCTACAATCCCAAGACGGTGGTGACCATTAGACTGTTATATAGAAAATCATAGAAGAGAATATTGGGAAAGATAGATATTGCGTTTGGATGTTGAGGTGATCTTAGATGATTTGAGTTGATATATGAATAGTAATATTTTGTAAGTCCCTTTGAGATGTGTTTGAATGTATGAAGTAGGTTAAGATGAATTTAACTTTTTTATGAAAAATTGAAAAAGTACTAGTGGATCCCATCAATAATTGGTTTGGGGTCGAACTCACTTGAACAACCAAACACATAAATCTATGATACACAAGTGAATAACTTTGGTGAAAATTCAACATATCTTTAACCGGTTTTCACATCTCATTACACGGGGTAAAAAAAAAAGATTTTACATTTAACTGGAGTAAAATACAAACGTACCTTCTGAGCTTTAGCTTCAAAAGCTATTGCATAAGGTATAACTAGTTTCACCTAATCAACATAATATAGAAAACTTTTTGCAATCCCAACGTCACAATTCTACCTGTATTTCAGTGATCCATCTTAGCAAATCTTCCCTTGATTCTTATCCTGCTTTCCGCACGAACCTTCCTTGATTCATACCTAATGTGCTTATCATACCTGTTGTTTTCCACACATCGAAACTCATTATTCCAAGTACAAGTGTGACCAGAAGATCAAAAAAAATTGTGAAGGATATAAAGAAATATCAAAGTGAATTCTCAATTCATGTTGATTAGCTACACAATCCCCTCTTCATAGAATATTTGGAAGTTGGGGTACCTGAGGAAATAAAATTGCCAAATATTTGATAAAGTTATAATTGTAAGAAAAAGGTGGCAATGATACCTCCTTGTTTTCTTCTTCTCCTTGTAGCGTGAGAGTGCAGAGTCCCTCTCTTGGCTGTTTAACTCATGTGGAGAAACTTTTGGAACAGCTGATGAGTTTTCTGATATAATAACATGTAGTGATTGGGCTTCATTACCATCATTGGCATGACTGACACTGCCACCAATATCTGAATGTTTTTCAGGGACCACAGGACTCTCCTCAATGTAGCTTCTTTTGAATGAATTAGAAATACAAAATTGATTTGCAGCATGGCCACCATCACTAAACCACTGAAAGTCACCTGCCTGCACAATGGGAAGAATGCTTAACCTTTCAATTTGAATTTTTAAAAGTACTCCATACTGATATAACCAATAAAGAAATGAAGAAAATTAACCATCTAAAACACACTCTAATGCCTGAGCATACTCTGGTATACAAAACATATTGGACACCGTAATGGAGTATACATGCTTAAGTATGTGTATTAAATCTCAAAAGGGAATCACAAGGGTTGAAGTAGGTTAGCAGGCCCCATACCTATAGGCATAAGCTTTTTAGATTAAGGTACTATCCCAACATGTATATCAGTATCTCACTTGGAGACTTCCCTAAATTTGACAAGCCGGATAAGATGATAGAACAGTATAACTAATGTTTTGATGGATTGGAAGACACTAAAGTTTGATATACATGGGTATGGACAAGACTTTGTAAGGAAAGATGTGGATATAAAGATGCACAAGAAGTTCTTGTCACAAAGGATCGGAATTGAAGCAAACATAGCGGTACATTCGAAAACTCTATTACTAATGTGGAGTACTGGTACATTCTGTTAAAGAAAGAGTGCAAGTGTGTTGGTAACCGTGGTGCTGAGTGGGTTATTGATTCAACAACTTGCCATAAGTAATTCCCACAAGAAAGTTTGCCTCACTACCAATAAAGTAGGATACTTATTACCATGATGAAGGAGATTCTGGTTATTTGAAGATTGAGGGAATTGTGTTAGGATGATGTTAAGCTGATGATAGTTGACATTGTTGTCTGACTGATTTTGGGGTATTAAACTAGATAACCCTCATGTTAAGGGAGAAGTCAACAATTTGGATTTCAAGTATATTTTGGCTTTTGATGAAGAGTTGAAGGGTTGGATAAAGGCGATAAAAGATGAGATTATTCTCAATAATGAAGTTTTCCTATTATTGCAAAGTAATCGAGATGCTTGAGTTTTGCAAGATCTGGATCAGCATGGACTTCAAGTGAGGAATCGCAATGTGGTTCTCCTCCCCAATGGGTTGGAAAGGAGTCGGATTGGTGTGGTGGCTAATAAGTCCAACTGTTAGAGGTTAGGATTCTGACTCGAGGCCATGTGAGAGACAGTAGAAAGAAAGAAAATATATAAACTTGATTCTTGCCCGTGTAAGATACAACAAAACAAAATTAAAATGTATATGTGCGGGTGTGTTTTAGGACCATATTTGTGATCATATGACATATTGGCAAAAAGGATGAAGGTAGGAGCTAATTTGAAAGAAAACATCCAATTCCTTCCCATTTCTACACCTTCATCTGATTTGATCATGGAGGAGAAGAAGAAAACAAGAAAAAATGCTATACAAATCAAATGAGAAGATCTAAGTTCTAAAAACAAGATCTATGTTAGACAAGCGTACACAAGATGCTTAACATGAAAAATACCAATGTGGCAAAGCAGGGGAAATGATTTTGCAGGGTACGAATAGAAAAAGAAAATTACCCCAAAATCAGGAGATTCAATTTGCTCTGCATCATGTGCAAAGCCTGTACGCATATGTCCTGGCTGCACATTTTGTTCAGGCACCAATGATTGGTAATGCATGAGGGGTTCAGCATCAGCAGCTTCGTGATTCGAGTTGAGTTCCGACTTTGCCATTTCACGAAGCTGGCTAAGTATATCTTCCTTGTATTGCCCACAAGCAGCATTACGATTCTGATGCAACAACAATGTCCTGAACTAAGTCACAATCGCAGTGGTCGACAAACAAACTCTAATAGTAATAGGGATTCAACATTCCAGAGAATCTCAAATCCAAGGAAAAGGGTTCTTAGGCCTGTACAGTAAATGCTTAAACTTCAACCAAAGTCAAGTCAACCCCCACAAAAGATCCTAAAATTCATTAGATAGAATCTGCTGGAGAATAAATGAGATAAAACTGAACTGAATCCTTCATAGCCTTCATAGATAGAGTAGGCTAGATTACAAAAACTTGGGAGCGTCTGCAACTTAACACGAATCCGCAAGAACGATTATTTTAGGTAAGGTAAATAAAATATTATTTTTTAATANTTAATAAACAATTAATATTTATTATGTAACTAATTTAAAAGAATCAAAAAGTTGGAGTTTTGCCGATGCTCCTTCAATATTTATATCCACTTCTTGATTCTCACATCTGTTATTTTTATTTTTAATTTTTTTAGATTGTGGATTGTAGGATAATAAATAATAACTAAATTTTTTTTTTCATATATATATATATTTATATCTACTAAACTGTTAAAAAAAAGTTTAAAAATAAAGGTAACAATTTTGGTCTAATGAAGGGGATGCTATAGGCATCCAATAAGAGCCTTTCTCTGCATTTTTACAACCTCAATGTGATGGCTGTGATTAGGAATGTAAAAATATACTGGATAATCGGAAAATTGGATCTAAACGGTTTCTTCATTTTAAAAATTGGTCCAGTCTCAATTTTATATTTTTTAAGACCGGTTTGCATATTTATATATTTTTAATTAATTTTTAATATTATATATAATATTTTTATATTATAGATAATTTTTATAAATTATAATTATATATAATTCAAAACATAAAATTTTAATATTAAACATGAATATTTATTTGATCATATGTTTTAAATATAAAATATATATTAATTACATTTTATAGTTTAATAAATTCTCAATATATTCCTTTTGATAAATGTATTAGTAATATTAATATAATAATATAAGAGATTAAAGATTTAATATATATTAAAAATTGAAAAATGAGACCGAACTGGACTAGAACCGGTAAAAGCGGAAGTACCAGTTTATGAGAGTAACAGGTACGATATCAGTTCTTAAAAATGTAAAACCGGTGTATACTAATTCAATCTCAAAATTTGTTCAAAACCGAACCAAACCAAATTAATTACACCTCTAATTGTGATTGATGGGGTATCATTAGTTCTGAACTAGTAAGGATGAAAGAATATCTCATATTTCACAATCTTAAATCAAAGATCTTTATGCAAAGATATTTTAGATCAATTGGCAACATTTTAATTTCTCACTAAGAGAACTAATAATTGAATGCCCTCTTCCATGTATAAAAAAATAAAAATAAAAATAAAAGCAAAGAGCTATAGGTAGTGTAGATGGATTACGATGACAATCAATTCTCGGATGGTCTCAAGAGTGTTAATGGTTTGCTCACAGTAATGGACATTCTTTGATCAACTTGTCCATTCAAATAGTGAATTACATTAACTCTAATTTTACAAAAGCAATACGATAAAATAGCACAGAAATTGTACGAGTCGGCATTGGATAAGCGTGGATGATCAGATTTTGAAAATCAAATAAATTGATATATATATATATATATAGCACTAAAAGACGGCCGGGAGACTAATGCCACGTGCATGTGGATAAGTTATTTTCTATAGTAGTAGAAAAAAAATAAAAATAAATAAATAAAAACATAATGGAAAACTATATAAACAAAAATTTTGGAGGTTGAGGAGGAAAGAGAGAAGGAAGCAGTCAAAGCATCCCCACCCCACTTCAAAGATCACCAACAAAGATTAGTAACTCTTCGGTGTGCTACAATTAAACTTGAATTAAACCATAATAATTTTCTTCTATCTTCTGTAAGATTTTCTCAGCCAGGAGGATTTCCCATTTGTTTTTTTCCCACAAAAAGCTGATATTTTGAGTTTTGTTTTTCCCGGGCGGGGGGAGTCTTCGGCTGACTTGCATCGCAAGAAAAATGGCAAGTCAAAGTGAGCTGGCAGAGGACGTGTGCAGTTCCAGAACCTTACATGGTGGACGTGTTCACATGTTGAATTAAATATCAAGGGATGGGGTCCACGTCCTTCACTGCATTAGATACATTGTTATCAACAGCCACGTCATTGCTGACGTTTGTTCTAGCTTATTTCAATCTACCAACGGGACCATTTTGTACTCTCACAATTTATTTGTGATGTAGACTGGATACCAATTTATTCATTTGTGATGTAGAATGGATATCAGCAATTTTCACTAAAATCTCTGGACTTTTCGAACGCCAAACAACTTCCCAGAAAGACCCTTACCCAATCAAGATCAATAATAGTCAAAATTGACGACCTATTATGCTTGATTTCTCAGTTTCGCCTGATTTGAATAGAATGCAACATCATGTCGGCTTATAAAAGACTGCAAACTTCGGAAGTTCAGAGGACAACGTTTTTTACTTACCATTTATGGTTAAGGGTGCAGCTCCTCTCTCGTCCATGTTGACCGTTGGGCAAGTGTAAAAAAGTTTTTTTTTTTTTTTTTAATTTAATTTAATTTATTTTATTTTACTTTTCACATTTTTTTTTACATATTTAAATACATTTAAAAAATAAAAAAATACATCAATACATTTAAAATTACTTCCTTAACCACTAAGTTAAAAAAAAAAAAAAATTTGACCAAACGGTCAAATAGAGTGGACAAATATAGAGAGCAAAATAGTGTTTCTCTTATAGTTAAATAGGAAGGATTCAATATTTCAACAATTTTCAATCTCAAAACAAGCAGATTTAACAATTAGGTAGTAATATGGTTACTATCCTCTTACTACCCATCTCCTACCCAAGTTCATTTCAAGTTTTTTTTTTAATAATTTTTTAAAGTATTTTTTTAACATCCTTAATCACCAAAAAAAATTAAAAAAATATATATGATTTTACTAATATTTACTTCCTTAATCATTAAGTAAAATAAACAATTTTAAAAAAATACAAAAAAAGTAGTAGATTGATAGTGATAGAATAGTAACCCTATCATTATTCTTAAAAATTAGTTTGTTAAGATGTTGAAATAAAATGAAATGAGAAAATAAATTTATAAATAGTAATGAAATAATTTATATAAATAGTAAAATAATTTGAATTAAAGCTGTTTTATGAAATTTTGGAAAATGAGTAAAAAAGTTGAAGCAAAAATATTATAAAATTAAAATATTGTTAGAATATAATTTTTATTTTGAAATTTAAAAAAATTGAATTATTTTTATGTTTTATTTAGAAATTTAAAAAAGTCTTAATGATTATGTAATGATTAGATTAAAAAGCTAAAACTTTGAAATTAAAAATTATTTGTATTTGTGATGTTAGAATATTGAGATAAGATGTGATGAGATGAAACCATCTTGCAATCCAAACGAGGTGGAAAGTCTGAAGTGCATGATAATGTCTCTTGTTCTCAGGAAACCCTTTTATGGCAATTCATATCTCATGTAGGAAAATGCTTTAACCATAAAGAGATTCCAAAAATAAATTTAAAAACTGACGTGCCTTGATATTGTACATTAGATTGTAAATATACTTTTATTGTAAAGTAAATTTAACATATTATACAAAACCATGTTATTTTGTGGAAGTCTTTTGTGGCTATAGAACTTCTCTCTCATGTATGTCATGTGGAAAAGAAAAAACTGAAAATTCGAAACCGTTTAACATTACAAAGCATAACATTGCCTTGGTATAACTTGCATAAAACAAAAGCACTTGCTAAAGAGGAATATTTCACTGAGACAATCGGCAGATCTGTCAAAAGTTCTAAGGTGTATGATAGCCTAATGTATTTTGTTTGGTAATCAACTTTTTTAGTCAGCTGATATCTCATCAATTGTCTGGTGCTGAAAGCCTGCGAGTGTTGTATGAATTGCAGTGATGGCACTTGTGCCCTAAAATGTGAAAGCAAACTTTGCCAGTATTGTTGCAATCATTGCAAAGAATTGAAACCTGAAAAATGCCCCTGAAACTCAGTATACTTTTAGTAGACCAAATTGCTACTAGCCGCCGCAAGGTTATGCATATTGACTTTCATTACATTACAGATTAGGAATGTAGAGGAACAGGGAAAGCAACATCACACAAATTTCCACCTCTTTTAGAAAGGGGAATGAGTATTGTCACACAAGTAACATTGTGATCAAAGGTCGTTGATCACTGTAGTGTTTTTCGTGCTCTATGCACTTAAGCTCCTTTTTCTATATCACATTAATGCAAGGCACAAGAATAATCAACCTGGAAAACCTTTTGAAAGTATATTATTCATGGATG
>QEOT01002710.1:12897-52442 GCA_003123785.1 Pterocarya stenoptera
TCCCAACAAGCATGAGTAATGCACTTCCAAGTCTACTCTTCTAGGCAATCCCATTCTACTCACACTAATCTCCCAATGGCACACCACGTCTATAACTCCTAGAGCAGTCATGTAATCCAAAATTTCCAAATCCACAAAACCTTAACAAAACCCAAGGAATCCCAATGATTTACAGCTCCATTCGACAATCTATACTAACCTCAATCAACTCCTAAGCTATAACTTCCAAACCTCCATAGTATACTACACCTTGGTAACCTAATGGCCACTTCCAAAGTTAACCATCAATAACAAAATTTGTATAACCAAAAGATTAATCTCCAAATACAAGTATCGGCTCAAAATTTCAAGTCTCTACTAATTCCTCAAAATCGACACAAATTGAACTCCTAATCACAACCAAAAATATCACGCTCCTACTACGCACTCTGATAATTTACCACCTACATAAAATTTATGTTCTCATAAAAGTAATACCATTGAGTACAAGGTGGCTCCACCTACTAACAAAAACTCTTACCATACTTTGGTAGAAAAAACCCTCTTCCAAAATTATGAATTATCACACATATTCCTTGATTAACTCCCGTTGCCCTAAACAAAATCAATATTAATCAATATTAGCATCTCAAATTGGAAACAAGTAACATCACCCCAAAAACACCCGCTCATCTTAAGATAAGGATCATACCATAAAAGGCTCAAATCCAATCCAGCCAACCAGGAAGAGCGCCTATAAACTTCTACCCGACAATCTAAACACGAAAGCTCATCACCTAAAATCTGAATATCATCTACTCTAGCGGTGACTAAACTCACTACGAACTACTATTGACTTCACCATAACATTACCGAAACTTCAAGGTAACTCGCCCACTTACTTCTACTCTTATAAGCTAGTACTAGCACAATTAGCTCCTTCCATAGCACATCACTAGAAACCTTAGGACAAGTTATACTGATCAACCTTTCAATCCAACAAAACTATTGCAAACCACTCATAGGAATTTACGCTTTATTAACTTTCATACTTGATTATGCTATCCACCGTTGATCCCTCAGCTTCAACTTCCAAGATTTTATGATACACCATATATGGCAACCCATCAATCTCTCTTCAAGTTAAATAACAATGTCCTTAACTCACCCAACTTGACGCTTCATTTCCAGAGGAAAGTATAGTCTCGAAAATTTAAATTCCTATGTGACCTCAAGTCACAATTAATTCTTGAAAATAATCACAACAATTATTGCCAATCATCAATACATGGAGTAACCCGATTCGATTGTACCCTTCAATCAACTCCTCAAAACTCAAGGCCAAAGTCTTTTGAACCTAATACAGTCATGTCATCTCCTCTTCAACACCTACCGAAGCCACTTCTTCCAACAAAATGTGATTACAACATGTATTCTCCAAAATCCATACACACTCACCACTACTACGCATTGATCTCATGCACTCTTAGCCGAATCCAAAAAAATCCTCCAAACGTGAAAGTGGTTCATCATTATCATTTCCATCAACTAAACCTATATTCTCGAAAAATAACAAGAATCTTTTTCCTAGATCCACACCATCTATTATCCTTAAATTTGATACGGATCAATCCTAAAACTTGCCACTAAAACCTCAAACTAATAACAATCATTTTCCGAACTAGATCGGCATCTTCAATCCTCAGAAAATATCCGAAACTGTGGGTGGTGGCCAAAACTGTGGTAGAAGGCTGGAAAGGCAAAAACGGTTTTGAGCTCGGCTGGGCTTCACGGGCAACGGATCGGGGCTGGAGTTGGGTCTAAAATGTTGCTAGAGGGCCAGTGAAGAAGTGGCGAAGAAATGGTGGCCAATGGTGGCCGGACGGCGGCGGAATGGGTGAAGGAGTTCCGCGACTGCGCACGGCTCTCGAAGGCAAACGGCGGCAAGGGGTGGCCTGAAATTGAAGGGGGTTGGTCGCTAGCAGCTGGGGAGTCGAACGGCACTGGCGGTGAAGGTCACGGACGGCCGACGGCAGCACTAGGTGGAGAAGACCGAGAGCACAGGGGAGAGAGGAGAGAGAGAGAGGGTCGGGCTGGGAGAGAGAGTCCGCGGGAGAGGAGGGAAAAAGAAAGAAAAATGAGAAGAAAGAAGAAAAGAGGAGGGAAAAAAGAGAGATCCAGTCGTTCCAATTTGGGTTTCGAAAGTGATCCAACGAACAAGATTTTAAAACTACTAGTTAAATAAAATAATTCAAATGCAATGAAATGTTCGATTAAAACAATAATAATTTTAAAACCCATAATCTAACTAATTTAAATTAAATATCAATTTAAATGCAAAACAATAATTAATATCAAGAAAACATATAAAATAAATAATTTTCACAACTTAAAATATTATAAAATAATATTTCAAAACTCTCTTAATTTTAAAATAAGAGAATAAATCTTTAAATTAATTAAAATAATCCTTCGTTAAAAATACACTAAAATACGGGGTGTTACACTCTGTATATGACTACTGGTTTGAATAACATTGTTGCTACTACCGTTGCAGAAAGCACAGCAGATTTGTGGCATTGTTGGCTTGGCCATATGAGTCAGAAGAGCATGAAAGAACTACTGTCTAAAGGCAAGCTACCAGAACTGAAATCAATTAATCTCAGTATTTTGGGGAAGTAGAAAATGTCAGTTTCTTGAAGAGTGGCAGAACACTGAAAACAAAGATTATGTTTTCTGGGATGAGCAAGGTCGGAAGATCGTAAGGAGTAGGAATGTAATATTCAATGAGATGATTATCTACAAGGACAAGTACATACAATTGCTAAAGCAGTCCTTACGAGTCTAAGTTTGTGAGGCCAGAGGCCTTAGTGCAATGCAGAGATGTGAGTGACGGAGAGAGTGGCTCCAGTGCACCCATTCTTATTATTCCGCAGTCAGATCCATAGCCTTCCACACCTGCAGCTGCAGTTCACTTAGCAGTTAGGACTATTCGTCCCGCACAACATTTCTCACCTACTTTGAATTATATTCTGTTGATAGATGGTGGAGAACCGCAAAGCTACAAGGAAACTTTACAAGATGAAAACTCTAGCAAGTGGGAGCTGGCTATGAAAAATGAGATGGATTCCTTGTTGGAGAATCAAACATGGGAGTTGACAGATCTTCCATCAGGAAATAAGGCATTGCACAACAAGTGGTTATACCAGGTGAAGATTGAGCATGATGGCAAAAAAAGGTACAAGGCCAAGCTTGTTGTAAAAGGCTTTCAGTAGAAACAGGATATTGATTACTCTGAAATCTTTTCTCCTATGGTGAAGATCACAACCATCAAGTTAGTGGTTGCTATGGTTGAGATTTATTTTTTGAGCAGTTAGATGTGAAGACAGCTTTTCTTCATGGAGACCTTGAAGAAGATATCTACATGCACCAACCTGAGGGGTTTGTAGTACAGGAAAATGAAGGTTCAGTTTGCAAATTGAAGAAGAGCTTATATGGTCTGAAGCAAGCTCCTAGACAGTGATATAAGAAGTTTGACAGTTTAATGTGTAGTGTAAGGTACATCAGATGTCAGGTATATCACTGCTGCTATATCAGGTATTTTGATAATTCTTATATTATTTTATCGTTGTATGTGGATGGCATGCTTATTGCAGGGGCTAGTATTGATAAGATCAATAATCTGAATAAGCAGATGTCTAAGCACTTTGCTTGAAGGATTTGGTGGCTACAAAACAGATCATTAGTATGAGAATTGTTCGAGATAAAGTTATATTAAGACTCTCGCAGGCTAAATATGTGAAAGAGGTACTCAGCAGGTTCAATATGGACCAGGCCAAACCAGTTGGCACACCTTTGGAAAGTCACTTCAGACTCAACAAGGATCAATCACCAAAGTCAGAAGAGGAACAAGATTACATGAGTAAGGTTCCTTATGCCTCAGCTATTGGTTCACTTATATATGCTATGGTTTGCACAAGACCAGAAATTGCCCATGTAATGAGAGTTGTGACCAAATACATGAGTAACCCAGGAAGACAACATTGGAAAGCTGTGAAGTGGATTTTGAGGTACCTAAAAGGCTCCTCAAAAATATGCTTGTGTTTCTTAGGAGAGAGCTTAGAGGTGCAGGGCTATGTTGATGTTGATTTATCTGGAGATACTGATAGCAGAAATAGTTCCACAGGCTTTGCTTACACTTTAGGTGGTACTGTCGTGTCATGGGGTTCTAATTTGTAGAAAACAATTTCTTTGTTTACTACAGAAATTGAGTATATTACAGTGTCGAAAGTATCAAAAAGGATGATTTGGTTACAAGGCTTCTTGGAGGAATAGGGTAAAAATAATCAAAAAGGCACTCTCTACAATGACAGTCAGAGTGCCATATTCTTTGTCAAGAATCCAGCATTTCATTCCAGGACCAAGCACATTCAGATCAGGTATTACTTTATTCGATCATTGCTATATGATGGGCAATTGTTACTTGAGAAAATTTGTGGAAGTAAGAATCCTGCTGATATGTTGACAAAAGGTGTTACACTTGAGAAACTGAAATTGGTCTTCTAGCATAAAGACAGGGGCAGTGAGTTGCAGAGATGGAAGATATCATGTTTTGAGGCAGAGGACGATATAGTGGATGTACTAGACTCCAAATGGGAAAATTGTTGAGTACCGTGGAGTCTGGCCAACACCGCTCGAGCGAAGTCTATTAATTTGTATCCTTTTGCACTTATCCCAGTCTATGAATCCACTTGTGCGTCTGAGGCACTACTCCTCTACTTTCTACTATTTCTACCCATGCTTTCTATTCCTAATCCTTAGTTGAAACATCAAAATTATATAAAAAGTAATGGAGATAATTGTGTAAGTTATCAACATTTCAATAAGCAATGTACATATACTAGTATGTAAACATAAGTCAGTTACAGAATATAAAAAAAGGAAATATCAAAATAACCAAGTGACAATTCAAAAATATAATCAAAGGGGCATAGACAGAGAAGGTGGAGAAGCTTACCGAGAAAGGTAATCAAAGGGCACGAGAGATAATGAGAAACACATGAGGTTGAACAATGGAAAGAGGTTAATCTTTTGGGGATCTACCACAGAGACTCATATAGGGAGATCTACTGTGACTGCCCCAAAATATATTTCGAAGTGTTGATTCGGATGTGGGACTCAGACGGAACAATCCCCAAAATTTTTACCACAATTTTGCTCAAAAACTTGTTTTGATCGGTCAGATCTGGATACTGTCTCAGAATTTTCATATACCTTTGAGCACTTTAGAAAAACAGATACCCATCTAGGACATGTACTTACTCGGTACTAGTAGGAAATCCCTCGGAATCCTTTCCGGGTTACCCTCTATCAATGCAATATTTTATGCGATGCGCTCTCCACTTCATTCTCGACCTGTTGTTCATGGTTTTAGTTGGATGAGAGGATCAGTGTGTCTCAGGCCAATATTCATGACCAATTATTCTTGAATTAAGTCGATCCATATAATTTTCTGTGTTCTATTCAAGGTTCATAAACATATTAAAATAATTACGACCATCATATATCATAAATGTTTGTAACCCTATATGAAATTTAACTAATGCGTTATATATTTTTATATAATATTCCCTCCTTCATACCTTCATCAGGTACGTAGTTGAGACGAAGGAGGTTTCAGTTTTTTTTTTTTTTTTTTATTCGGTTTATTACAGGTCTAGCTAGCCATAAGTTAAAATATTTATTTTATTTAACTTTTCTTATGGATAAATAATATTCATAATCATAAAGTGTACAATAGTTACATAATCTCCTTGAAAAAGAAAAAGAATTAATCTTTGCATCAACCTACACACCACACATCATAATTTTTTTTTATTTGTTTCTCTTATTAAATGTGTATTATATAGATGATGAATAAAAAAAATATAAATGTTTCAAGAAGACTAAAATAAAAAAAAATTAAAAAAAATAAAATATAATTTAGTGCATGGTGTGTAGGCTGATGCAAAGCAATACTAAAAAAAAAAAAAAAATCCTTCGAAACGGCGCTTACACACTTATCTCGACCGTAAGTAGCGCTACTTTTTCCTATAATCTGACGTTGTTGCATCGATCCTCACATCCCCTTCACTTCCAAGCCAATAGTCATGGCGCGCGGACGAACCTAGCTACCAATGTTTTGTCGTCTTCTTTCTTTTCTAGGCCACATGTGTTTCAAAAACCAAAAAAAAAAAACAAAAATTCTAGGCCACATGTTCGTAGATCTTACGTAAGGCTGGTGGCCACCCGATACTGCAATTTCCTTTATTAAAACAAAAATGATTGCTGAGAGAAAGACTTGGAGAAGAAAATAAAAAAACTGATGTATCCACGTGCAAGAGTACTACTGTCATTCAATATTCATGCATTAAACATGATATGGGCTGCAGACAGTATAGCATGCATTAAAGTACAATATGATACGGTACGAAGGTGTTTTCTCATTATTTTAAGTACACCGTCCACCCTCTAATTAATTATTAGTAATGTGTGCCGTGAACTTTAAACTATCGACGTTCAGCAAATATTTATCACTTTTTTTTTTTTTTTTGTTTATTTTGTGGGAGTCATATAGTATCATTGAAATTTTACTCCAACAAAGTCACACCGGATATTATCTCAGGTATTCTGTAAAAAAATAATAAAAAAATAAAGATAGAATATTAAATATTAATAATAAATAATTAATAATAAAATAAAAATTAATAGTGAGATATTTTGAATATATTTATACCCAAACTAGATTTTTTATTTTTTATTTTTTATTTATTTAATGGAAATACCCAAACTAGACTTAAGAGATCATGTTCGAAATCTCTTATTTTTGTCTCGTGCTTGGGGATGGAATCTGGCCTGGCTTTCCACGTAACCTTCGTCGGGCCGTGTTACAACGATATTATATTCCCCTGAAACCAAGCCAACCACTAACTTTTGAGAAGAGGGTTGGTATCTTCGACTATAAATAAGGTACCTGTCCCTCAACATAATCACCACAAACTCACATTCGACACTACTGCAAGCTGTGTGTGTGAGAGAGAGAGAGAGAGAGATATGGAAGTTGTAAAAGTGCTGCACATGAATGGAGGAATGGGAGACGCAAGTTACGCAAATAACTCCCTAGTTCAGGTGATTTTAGAACCTTTTTCTTTTCTTGAAAATCATTGATATAGAGCAGCTATTTGAACACTTTCTGTGTAAACTGTAGAGTATATATACATGGAAAAGAACTCATTCAAGTTCTATATTTTGGATATGCAGCAAAAGGTCATAACCATGACCAAGCCCATTACAGAGGATGCCATTACCCAACTCTACTGGAGCACGTTGCCAAAGAGCCTAGTGATCGCAGACTTGGGTTGTTCTTCCGGACCAAATACTTTGTTCGTGGTTTCTGAACTTATCAAGGTAGTGAACCAACTTCGCCAAAAACTAAGGCATCAATCACCCGAATATCAAGTGCTCTTGAACGACCTACCGGGAAATGACTTCAATGAAATTTTCAAGTCGTTGCCAAGCTTCCAGAAAAAAATGAGCAGTCAATTGGGAGCGGGTGCTGGCCCATGCTTCTTTGCAGGCGTTCCTGGTTCTTTCTACGGCAGGCTTTTTCCGAGCAAAACTCTGCATTTTGTCCATTCTTCTTATAGCCTCCAATGGTTATCTAAGGTAATCAACTAGTGCCGAACCAAATGAAACAAGTTGAATGAAACATTAAGATAAAAAAGACCAATCCGACAATTGTACGGGGGATTCCTCTTTTTTATAGTTTTCACTTGAGACAATTTTGCTCTATTAAAAAGAAATATATTTCAACTTCATTGGATCGATTTTACCAAATTCAGTAATAGAAATGAATAATGTTGCTGTTAATAATTAGGTTCCCGAGCAGCTGGAGAGCAACAAAGGGAACATTTACATGGCACGGACAAGCCCGCCAAGCGTACTAAGGGCTTACCATGCACAGTTTCAACAAGATTTCTCAATGTTTTTGAAGTGTCGTGCAGAGGAGTTGGTGCCAAGCGGGCGAATGGTTTTGACACTTTTGGGAAGAAGAAGCGAAGATCCGTCAAGCAAAGAGTGTTGTTACATATGGGAACTTTTGGCTATTGCACTCAATGAAATGGTCTCCGAGGTAACTAACCTATAATACTATATACATCAATAGACTCATCATGATAATCTATTAATCAGCCATAAATAATTCGTTATTGAATTAATTCACGAAAAATAACAAATTCATTATATTTTCCATTTCTATTTAGGAAATATGCCTCACCATTTTAAATATTACTTAATTTATGTTCTGATCTACTATCTAACTCCTTGTTATAGGGACTCATAGAAGAAGAAAAAATGGATTCTTTCAACATTCCTCAGTATACACCATCTCCATCAGAAGTGAAATCCGAAGTTCTGAAAGAAGGATCCTTCTCCATTGACTGCCTAGAGGTATCTGAAGTGAATTGGAGCGTTTATAACAATGATGGTGGTTATAATGTTGCACAGTGCATGAGAGCCGTGGCTGAACCCTTACTTGTTAGTCACTTTGGAGAAGCAATCATTGAGGAGGTTTTCAATAGGTATAGGGAAATTCTTTCTGATCGGATTTCAAAAGAGAACACTCTCTTTGTCAATGTGACCGTTTCCTTGATAAAAAAGGAATGATGATCATGATGATCAAGATATATCATGTTAATGGCTTTCTTTGTAGTAGTAGTACCATCATAGATAGAATATTGAAATAATTAAGGGTTCTTCAGCCTTGCACTATTGCACGGCATGAATGAATCATGCACTTAGCTATATATAGTTTGTAATGGTTATCTAAGAATAATTCGGTAGTTCAAAGCTGCAAGCTACTCATGTATGTTTCCTTTCGATTTTCCATCCAGATCAGGGTTCAAATTTGTATTATCCGCTGGTGCTTTGTTATTAAATATATATACCTAGTTAAATTATATATAATGCATGCGTGTATGATCGAAAGTTTAATTTCTTTATATTATATATTTCTTCATGAATTATGAATAGGAGATTCACCGAAACCGAACGAGTAGCATGTTTCTGGGGATCGGACGGCCATTATATACGCCGAATGACCCAAAAGATCACTAGAAACAAACAAAACAAAAAAAAAAAAATGAAAAAATGAATCATCTGAAATACCATGTACAAATCCGGTCGACCCATTGCGACTAATAACTAATTGCCTGTAGACAATTAATTGGTTACATATATAAGATGAATATTTACTGTATGCCAGGATTGGACATAATTTATTTCTGCATATTAATTTAGGTGTGGTTTGGATATATAGTGATATAAGATGAGATGGTTTTGTTGAGAAGTCTCACATGACTTAGAAACAAATTCATTCTAGGCTTTATAAGGAGTTATCTCACTCCTCCTATAATGCGTTTAATAGGAAGAAATGAGTGTTTCTATAGATTTTAGATAAAAATTAAAAATTGAAAATTGAATAAAATATTGTTAGAATATTATATTTTTAATATTATTATTGTTTTGGGATTTGAAAATTTTGAATTGTTTATTATATTTTGTGTGAGAATTTAATAAGTTGTAATGATTAAATGAGATGATACGGTTTTTGACGCTGGACAGAATAGCGATCAATTAATCTACAAGCTAGTTTCAATAGATAATTTACAGGAAAGAAAACAAGGGAATTGTCCAAAAATACAGAGAAACCATCTCTGTTCAATTCAAATTATCAATGTTCAAGAATGACGAAATCAACCCACAAGCAAGGCTGTAATAGCTAAAAATTGATTGTATTAGAATTTTACCAAAAATAGTAAAATCTAAATAATCATGCCAAAATTAAATAAGTAATAAAATAAGTAATTTGCCAAAGATCTGGCCTAAATCAAGTTCAGAATTACTTCCAAAACAGTAAACGAAATATTATCATAAAAGGAAAAAATAGCAAAAAAAAGAAAATCAGAGGGGAAAATAGTTGAATTTGACCTCGAAAATATGCACACTAGGTATAGCTAGGTGCCCACGATGTGCGCGTCAAAAAGAACTTTTCGATTTGGGGTCATATGCACGATTCTGATACCTATAGTTAAAGTTATGGTTAAAATACCGAAACGTACCCAAAATTGTCACAATTAAATAAAGATCACGATTTCCTGCCTTCTTTGCGCTGATCTACCCCTCAAGGTATTTCAACGCGGTCAACGTGCAGTTTGACAATTCAGTATCATCTTACTCGGATCCTCTTGCATTAGTTTAATTTCTATCTCCAAATGGCTCATTTGAATTGTGAGATAAGAAGAGATAAAATGAGTTGGTTTTAGATAAATTGAATAAAATATTATTAGAATATTATTTTTAAATATTAATATTGTTTCGATATTTAAAAAAGTTGAATTGTTTATTATATTTTGTGTAGAAATTTGAGAAATTAGTTATAATGATGAGATGGATGAAATAAGATGAGATGTGATGAGATGATTTCTGTATCCAAACGAGTCTAAGTTGATTTGGTTACACAAAACTAAATTATCTCATCACATATAATCTTTAAAACTTTCTTAAACTCCCACATAAAATATAATAAAAAATTTAACTTTTTTAAATTTCAAAACAAAATTAATATTAAAAAAATATATTAAAATAATATTTTATTTAATTTTTAATAAAACATCTTATATTATCTCATCTCATCTCATCTGAAATACGTAACCAAATAGTATTTCTCACAAAACCTGAGCATGACAAAACTTGAACACGCACTTGCCCATTTCATGCCCACCATCACTATTCATCATCCGTAACATGCACTTGCCCATTTCCGGCCGCGTCTATCACCTTCATACGGCCTATATATAGATAGAATAAAGCTAGAGCCACCACTGGTAGCTCCCGCCTGGAGCTACCGTTGGATTTAGTGTGTGTTTTTTATGTGTATTTTTTTAATTCTTTTTTTTATATAGATATTTTTAACAATTTTTAATATTTAAAAAAAAAAAATCACAATATTATTAAAAAAATACTTTCTTAATCACGAAATAAAATAAAAAATAATTTTTTTATTTTACTTAGTAATTAAAGAAGTATTTTTAATGATTTTTTTTTTTTACTTCGTAATTAAAAAAATATTTTTTAATAATATTGTGATTTTTTTATTTTTTTTTAAATATTTAAAATTATTAAAAATATCTATATAAAAAAATTAAAAAAATACACATAAAATAGATATTAGTACGAGCGATAACTCTCAACAGGAGCTAACACAGCGGTGGCTCTAGCACGACTCATACAGATAAGTCAAATAAGTTTGCTCGGTTTAGTTTCTTTAGTACTTTCTTTGTCGGCCTACGTACGCACGCGTATGTACACAAACACGTGACACGTTTCACAACCTTGCCAGTAAACGTACATTGTACCGCTAGTTACTCAATTGACTGACCATTTTGCCATCTTCATGCAGGCTCTTATCTTTTTTATAGAATCATAACTATCTAAAAACAAAAATAAATTAAGAGGAGAAGTGTTAAATAAAGTCAATTTCAATTCTCTCAAGCGCAGTGAAATTGTCATAATCTCGTATCTCGTCTTAGGTTTCGTTTGTTTTTTGAGATTAGATAAAATGAGATTAAAGTTGAAAAGTTAAATAAAATATTCTTAGAATATATTTTTTAATATTATATTTATTTTAAGATTTGTCCATGGGGTGCCCCAGTCCTATTTGTGAAGAAGAAGGATGACACTATGAGAATGTGCATTAACTATCAGGATTTGAATAAAGTAACCATTAAGAATAAGTATTCTTTACCTTGGATTGACGACTTGTTAGATCAATTGCAAGGAGAGTCGGTATTTTCTATGATAGATCTAGTATCAGGATATTATCAATTGAAGATTAAAGATCAAGATGTTCCTAAAACGGCTTTTCGGACTCATTATAGACACTTTGAATTTTTAGTAATGCCTTTCGAACTAACAAGCATTCATGGATTTGATTAATCAAATATTTAGGCAGCATTTAGACAACTTTGTAGTAGTGTTCCTGAATTAAATGAAAGGATTCTGAAGGAAGCCCATTGCACACCATATACTACTCATCCTGGTAGCACCAAAATGTACCAGGGTTTGAAGGGACAATTTTGGTGGGACAGAATAAAAAGAGATGTGGTTGAATTTGTAGCAAAATGTTCAATTTTCTAGTTGGTAAAGGCTGAGCATCAGAGACCAGGATGAGCCATTTGCCATCCCAGAATGGAAGTGGAAGGATATGTCTATGGATTTTGTCATAGGTTTGCCAAGGACATCATCAGGGAAGAATTTTTTGGGTCATAGTTGACCGATTAACCAAAAGTGCACATTTCCTACCGATTGCTAACACAAATTCGTTGGATAAGCTCTCTCGAGTTTATGTTAAGGAAATAGTCTACTATCTAGACACTGGAAGATATGTTACGTGCTTGCATGATGGAGTTAAGTGGCGATTGGGAAAGCCATTTGCTATTGATAGAATTTACTTGCAATAATAGCTTTCAGGCTATAATACAGATGGCACCTTACGAAGCATGAAGCATTGTATGGGTGGAAATGTCGATCCCCTCTATAGTGGGATGAAGTAGGTGAAAGGAGGTTGCTAGGACCAGAGTACTTGTAGGACATACAAAAGCAAGTGGAATTAATCCGGTAAAAGATGAAAGCAGCTCGAAGCCGTCAAAAGGGTTATGTCGATAAACGACAGTGGAATTTAGAGTTTAATGTGGGAGAGTAATAGTATGTCAAGGTATCACCCATGAAAGGAGTCATACGGTTCGAAAAGAAAGGAAAGTTGAGCCCCGGTACGTGAGACCGTTCAAAATTATGGAAAGAGTCAGTGCAGTGGCATATCGTTTAGATCTACCAGCTGAGATGCAAGGAGTGCACAATGTCTTTCATATATTGTCAATAAAGAAGAGTTGCAGGGAAGGACAGCCTATGGTAATGGATGCCGATAGTATACGACTTCAGCCAAACCTATCTTATGAGGATTGATATGTTCAGATCGTGAATAACAAAGACCAAGAGCTAAGTAATCAAAAAATATCTTTAGTTAAAGTACTCTGGAATAACCCAACTTTTCAAGAAGTGACATGGGAAAGAGAAGATTTGATGAGGACTAAATATCCTCATTTGTTTGTAACTTAGAACTCGTGTGTTCATGAATCTTATTTATGAACGATTGTTTGATTATACCTAGATTTCTTGTGTGTGATTGTCTCTATGTTATGTGTGAATTTTAGTAATGATAAGTGCACCTACCATACCCATGAACAAGGCATGCCTCGTAATAGGAATACCCCTCACATATATGTATCCTCGGTAGCGCAGATTAGAGCAAGATGCGAACTCAGTAGCCGGAATCGACAAATAAGGAGGGATTGAATGATGAGTGCTCATTGCTAGCAGATGGAAAGGTTCGAGCATCATCGCTCTCATGTATTGGACGCGGATTTTCGAAACAATATTTTTCTAAGGAGAGCTTTACCACATGAAGAGCGGTAACCCCCACACGATCTGTTGGTATGGAGAGATTCTAATAGGTTACGTCTACTCGGATTTAACCCTGAGGTTGAATCTAGTGGCGCTACAAAAGCCTAAGCTTCAAGTTATGAGCCTTTTGAAACTTTAGATACATCTACTGACAGTATTCGTTATCGTGAAGAAGAACAGCCCATTGAAGACACTTAGCTCGAGATTAAGCATAGGTTAAATGAGATGTGAGTAACCATGTATGATGATTATGACCTGGACATGATATTCTATTATTCACAAGATTTGGTGACAGAAGAAGAAGGCGAAGTGCCACTTCCATCATCATCTAAGGAGTCTACAGCAGCTAGTGCAATAGGTACCATGGGGATTAATGTTTTTTTTTTTTTTTTTTACAGAACTTCAATTTTATTGGTAAACTCTTACTTGTGGCGGGGGAATACTGTGGTTACAATTGGATACTTGGGAGTTACAAAAGACCAAAACCCAAGCATGTAAAATTCACTTTAAGTAAAATAAAGAAAAAATACAATTGCTAAAAATATAAACTTTAATAAATAGATCAGAACCTAATTCAGACGTGTAAAAACCATTACCTATTTCCTTCTCAAATAACGCAAGCCACCCTTATCAAGTCTAAGAAATCCTCTAGCCTCTCGTGAAAGATCCAATGCAGAAGAATAAATAACATTGCTCCCTTCAGTACCCGACTTAGCTAGAAAATTAGCAACCGCATTGCACTCCCGATAGATATGTCTACAAGTGAAACAAATATGACCAAGATAGGTCATAATTTCTTCCCAATAGTCTTCTAGATACCACAATCCACACCTTCGATTTCCAATCCAATCTATAATCAATTTTGAATCCATCTCAATCTCAATGGCATCAAAACCCATGCTCCTAGCATGCCTAAAACCATAAAGCAAGCCCATCACCTCTGCATGATTATTAGACCTGAAACCAATAGAAGTACAAAAGCATACACACAACTCCCCATTATGATCGCATATTACTCCTCCAAATTTTGAAGCACCCAGGTTACCTAATGAGCAGCCATCAACATTAAGTTTAAACCAACCAAGCTTTGATTTCACCCACTGAACAATGCTATCACCCCTCACACGAACTCTCAGGATAGGAAGATGTAAAGATTGTAGCACCTTCTCATTCCTTTTGCTAAGATTTTTTTTATCTTTAACTTTTAGAGCCACCCACATACCATTTCAATAGATTCAATAGAGCGCTACATCCGAGCCTTACATCGCCTCCACCACAAACACCATGTGATAATAATAGGAAGGAGACCAAAAATCTGGCCTTGGCAAGATGAGCGTTTGGCCTGACAAAACCAACACGCCATCCGCTCATTCCAAGTTCTACCAATCAAATTTGGCATTCCTAATTAAAGACAAGCCCGACTCCAAATTTGTGAAGCAAACTCACCCATAGCCAGGACATGATCTTGATCCTCATAGCCACCCAAAGAACAACAATCACACTTTAAGGCCAAAGTAATACCCACTCTCTGCAATCTATCATCCACAGGAAGGCAATCACGCAATGCTTTCCACATCAAAACCGACATTTTCTTAGGAATAAAAAGGTGCCAAGCCCAATCCATCCATGGAATCATAGGTGAACGAATACAAAGGGAATCCTAGGCACTTTTGGTTGAAAACTTGCCATCTGCCTTAGGAACCCAAATAAGAACATCCTCCCCATTTTTTAAATTGCCTAGTTTTTCTATCAACATATCCATTTTTTCCAAACCAACCAATCTTTGAAACAGAGCAATATTCCATCCATCCCCAGGTTTACACTCCACCAAAGTTAGAGAAAGAAATTCAGTAATTTGCTGCTGGTCATACAAAGGACCCTCCCCAACCCAATGATCCCTCCAAAAAGATAAATTTTCATTTTTCACCCACACACAGAATTTGCTTGCACAAATGGAAGACTCTTCAAAATCATGCGCCAAAATTGAGGATTAGTTATCTTCTATTAATGGATTTGTTTTGTGACTACGTCATTGATTTTGAGGAAAAAATCTTTTTCTAACGAAGGGAAAATGTGACGACCAACATTTTTGCTAGGCTTTTTATACATTTTATTATATATTGTTAAAAGGGTCACAGAGAGGTGGAGTATCCCAATTAGAATTTGGTCTGGACTAGGTTCCTAAGGCCTTGAGAAGGTCCCAAGCCCATGAGTGTTTCGACCTCTATAGGAAATTAGGCTTCTGAAGCCCAATAAAACTAGGGCTCATGCCCAACACAAATTTTTGAACGCCACATGTCATCCAATGGAGTTTATATCTAGGACTTGATGAATATAGACTGAATTGAGGGAAGAAAGGTGAGAGAGTCTAGGGTTTGGCTTTGGACACCTACCATAGAGAATCAACTACCTTCTTGCCATGTGTCATGCATGGAGCCTAAGGAAGACCAAGAGGTCTTGCACGGCAACTATAGAAGAAAAGGGAAAAGTAGTCTTGCTTTTTTCCATATGTCATGCATGCAAAAAGGTAAGAGAGGATGTCTTGGGGTGGGGTGGGGTGAAATCTACATGGAAAGGGAGAGCCACGCACCTGTGGAGCTTCTAGAAGGATTTTGTGAAGGACTTACTTGAGGTGGATGGCTAGGGCAAGGGAAATTGTGCATTGCCACCCAGAATGATCAATCGTGCATTGTCCAAGACAATGGTAGAAGAAAGAGAAAAGTCTCCTTGGCAAGAGATGAAGATTTTGGCCACATGCGCACACCCACACTTCTCATACGTCACTTGGCACACATGAACACATGTAAAAGATTGAGGAAGATTCTAGCTTGGTAAAAGATCATTTAGTCACAAGGTTCATTGAACCAAGACATGAGGTGAAAGGGCAAAGTTGGAATGAAGTTTCAATTTTGAGGAAGGAGGCGCCACTTGTCCAAAAAGTTCTATTGTGTTCCCAACACAATCAAATGATGAGAAAGAGGAAGATGCCTTAGGGTGGGACGCCACTTGGCCTCCATTCAAATAAGCTTGGCTTGTGCTAGAAGCTTTTTATGCCTATAAAAGGGAGGGTGCCGAAAACACCCTTTTTTTAGTCACTTGGAGGATTTCTTTTGGAGAACATTCGGCCACAACCTTTCTTTCTACTTTCCACCATTTTTCTCACCATTCAAACACTCTTCACATTGCTCTTTTTCTCACCCAAACAACTTTTTGAGGGCAAGCAAGGTTAGAAGATACTTGCTAGGAGGAGAGTCACGCAGGTAAGAAGCATGCACACTCTTTTTCCTTACACTACACACACGGTAAAGGGAAAGCAAGTTTCAGACTCGGCCAAATTCACCATGAACACTTGTTCACACGCATGCACCCATGGCTAAGAAGATTATAATGTTGGTTTTTGTGGATTTTCTCACACGAGCACACTTATGTGCACTCGGCTAGATGAAGGTTTTATTTTCTTTTAAAAGGAATATAGACTCAACTTCATTGCTTACGCTTGTAAGCATGATATTTTGAGGATGAAGGCCATGGCCCTAGTGTTTCTATGAGCTAGGGTTTTTGTTTTATGCAAGCTTCAGATTTGAGGAAGAGAAGTCCGAACATTGGAGGATTATCTCTTGGAAATATGTTGAAAGCACAACACTCACTAATGCACGGATTAGGGTTTAGAAGGAAAATGGATTCTTATGACCTTGTTACTATATTTTTCATCTTGCTTACTTTGTTGGACGTTGGATTTTTTTGTAAGTAAATTTCTAACTTATACTTGGATATTTTATGTATATGTCATGTGAACTTGTTTGTTATTCGGTTGCATGATTGATGCTTGATATAATAATGTTCTTCCGTGTGATATAATCTCTTCTTTGTATGATTATCCTATATATGGTTAGAATGGCTTATGGTATTAGTTCATGTTATGAAAATGGAATGAGAAGCCACTTTAGGGTTTGAATTGAATAATATTTGACATGCCCGTGAATATTTGCCACATGATCGAATCTTTTATAGGATTAAGTCCACAAAATACTTGTCTTTTTATAAAGTATGATCACCAACATGTTGCAGCCACACATGTATGTTTTCTTGATAAAATTTTATTTAACACATTAGAAGATTCTAAGTTCATGAAAAGTTGATGTCATGCATGTTTTCAAATTTAAAGGTCTCAGCCATGACAATGGATGAGGTATTATCATTCTGTGATTGAATTTTTATTGAGTTAAGACCGATTCTTGGATGTAATAGGGTTTATATGTTTTAGCCATTACATGTAAAGTTTTGAATGTTTGTTTCTTGATTGATATTCAAATACCTTAGAATTTTTATAAAGGAACATGGTTGCATATTCTAATATTTTCAAGCCGTAATGCGAAATGTACATGGATATGCACGTTTATATGTTATATGCCTATGATGAAGCATTCGGCATTTGCATGTGTCTCATGAAAGTTCTAAGTTTCATTGTTCATGTCACATGCAATGGGATTGTGAAAATCTTTGAAGAAAGAAAAAGAGCCTTTTTAAAAGTTGTCACAACCCCAAAGGCTAGGACAGGAAAATGTCTTAGTGGAACTCCCTTGTCCACTCAAGAGTGTCTAAAATGAAGTGGTAACCCCTAAGTCGACGAAGTACAGTCGACAGATTTCAAATGGTTCCTAAAAGAAAATGACACCAGAGCAGGGTTGCATCTAAAGCTAGTGGGAGCCTTGCGGTGAAGGCAAAAAGCGAACTGCCTCAATATGAATGATTAAAACTAAAAAGTAGTCACCTTGGTCAAAGTGGCCAATCGTTGATGTGGTAACTAACAGGGAGCACACAATGTATAGGGGAGCCGTAAGGTATCCATTTATATGTTAAAAGTCAAGAAAGACCTTAACCTCAAAGTTATACTATGATATATGAACAAGAACTGAGCTCACAAGTATGTTAAATGAACAAGTATAAAAATGATAAAAAGATGTTTTATGAAAAAGAAAGGATACAAAAGTTATGATGTACACAATATATTTTTGAAAAGTCAAATAAACAAAGTAAAGTCTCATGTCCATGCATTCATTGTTAAGTTTGCTTACATATGCTTACAATATCTACTACATGTTATTTGTTTACTTACTAAGATTTCTCGAAATCTCACTGTTGTAATTCTTTCTACCATTCCACTACTCGGAATGATAAAAGTTGTGAGGAACCCAAGAGGATAGTAATAGGGAAACGCAAAAGACCAGCTCCCCAAAAGCCTAAGGAGTCTCTAGAGAGGCGCGAGGTCTCTTAGGAGTTAACACTTTTAGAAAGGTTGGAAGTTGCCAACCAATTCATCACTGAGGTGTTGCAGCTTTTCAAGCATCTAAGAAGGATTCTAAATCAAAACAAGGCCAAGTAGGATCGGCCTCATGAAAAGACTTATGATTCGGGACCCTTTTGAGGAATGACTTATTTTGATAATTTTAATGTATTGGTCCCGTGTTTTGGGAGTCTCTTTTGGAACAATTGACGCTTTTGATGACTCGGTACCATGATGAAATTTAAGTTTTTGGGATTTGTGTGCTTCGGTACCATGATATATGTCCTATATATTGACCTAAGTAGGCTTTCCGCTGCAATATACTGCATACTACTAGTTATCATTAGGTGTATTGCATCTTAACTGTCATGTATGAGTAGTATGTAGCCTTGTGTTACATGTCTTGATTCTTCAGTTTTCGTCAAATCCCAAACAGTGGCTGGGGGCATCACAATAATAATAAATTATAATTAATATTTAAAAACTTGCACCCAAGTAAGTAAATATACTAATAAAATATACTTGGTCAAAGTAGTTAACATAAATAACACAATAGAACAATATAATAATAAACTATAATTAATACCTAAAAATGCACCCATGTGAATAAATATACTAATAAAAAATACTAAGGGAAAATGGCATACTTATAACAAACATACCCAATCTAAATGGTTTACATATGACGAAACTATGTTTCATGAGTCATTGTCGATTTTTACGTGGTGACCATAGATGGCGTGAAAATTCTAGGATATTTGATGACATTGTTAAATTGGGACAATCCCCACCATATTTGTCTGGCGAAGATATACTTGCACTATTTATAGATGTCGATTGTAATAAATTTGATAAAAAGTAACAGAAGAGAAAACGAACTGTGAATGAGTTCAATTGGACAAATAATAGTTTATTTTCGAACTCCCATACTGGTCGACATTAAAATTGCGGAATAGTCTCAATATTATGCATATTGAAAAAAATATATACAAGTCCATGTTAGGAACATTGATGTCAATTGAAGGATACATTAAACTCACAAAAGGATTTGAAGCAGTTGGGAGTAAGACCGAAAATGCATTTGCAACAAAGTAGTTCGTCTATCTATATATCGATTGGGTGGTATACATTGACAATGAACGAAATGACTATATTTTGAGAGTGGCTAATGAAGATTAAATTACCAAACGGTTATACCTTGAATCTAACAAGGTGTGTGTGAGCAAATGACTGGAAAATTACTGGATTAAAAAGTCATATTTTCATATATTTTTACAATGTATTGCCTGTTGGTATTCGTGGGTACTTGACGAGGGATGTGCACGTGGCTTTGACTGAGTTGGGTGTATTTTTTAAAGACTTACATGCTAGAACGTTGAATATAGAAGTCTTGGATCGTATGGAACGAGAAATTGTTATATTATTGTATAAACTAAAGAGTATTTACCCACCGTCTTTCTTCGATGTCATGGTTCACTTAATCATTCATTTGTTACCTGAGGCTCAACTTGCAGGACCAGTCCTATATAAATGGATGTATCCCATTGAATGGTTCCTTAGGAAGTTGAAACACACAATGAGTTACAAGGATTGTCCAGAAAATCAATTGCATAAATATATATTGACGATGAGTAGCATATATTTTGTTCTAAATACTTTCACGGACTTGACATGAGGTTTGGTTGGCCGAAAAGAAACTTTGATGTTGACCAACCAAGACAACAAAATGGGTTTTATATGTTTTCTCAACAAATACGTCCACATGGTGCAGCACATGGTTATGATTTGTGGGGAATAAAGTTCAAAAAATCTCAGTAGTACGTGCTAAACAATTATGCTGAGATAGAGAGCCACTTGAAGTAAGCTGTCATTATTTGTTAATTAATATTGTGACTTACTTTAAAAAATTATAAGAATATAAATTATTTGGTAATCTTCCATTTCAATGATCATATTAATGTGCTCAAAGAGTTGGGAATAAATGATATAAACCAAAAACATGAAGAGCAGTTCCCGAAATGGTTTGAAAAATAGGTAATGACATTACAGATGTGAGTTTGAATTACCAAAAAAATATATTGATTGGTATACTAATGCTTTATTCAATATGTAGGTTATACAAATGCATGCAAGTAATCCAAACGATATATCAAACAAACTGTATGCATTGGAGCGTGGCCCCTCGAGATGCGCTACTCGATATTCTACATGTTCTTTTCGAAAAAGTAGGAATCACACAATGGATAAAAAACGCTATAAGAAAACACAAAATAGTGGTATCCTAGTTGACGGAATTCATGACGGAGAAAATATTGATTTTTATGGGGTTATTGTCGATATAATTGGTGTGAGATATTTGGGAGAGCTTGTGATGTATCTGTTTATGTGTGATTGGTGGAATTTAAGCAATCCTCGAAGGCGATTCCGTGATGATGAGTATCTTTTGAGTATTAATACATCAAAAAAATGATATGAAAATTATCATTTTATTTTAGCTTTCTAAGTATCTTAAGTATTCTACTTAGATGATTGTGAGTTAGGAAACCAATAGCGAGTAGTACAAAAGTCTTCTCCAAGAAATACATATGATGTTATTCTTGAGATGGAAGGACAAGATGAAGAAGAAAATGATCTCTCTACTCATGAAACATATCAAAAGAGTAAACCCGTCTTTAACTTGTTTATGGATTTGAACTAGTACGAGATTATTCCATTACATAGGAAAGTTATTGAGGCTGAAATTCTTGATGTGATAGTTGAGCACAATGTTGAGTTATCTGAAATATATACAGATGATGAAGGTGAATGATCAAATGAAACTGATATAAATGATTGACCAGTTTTGTGTAAACATTACACTTTATGACAAATGTTTTATATAATGAATGTATTAGTATTTCAAAATTATGCCACTGAAGAGGAAAAAATTTTGCATCTCATCTCAACATGTTCTTAGCTTTCTCTATAACTCACCACTAGAGATTGACTCTACAAAATAAGGTTAAATTTTAATAGTAATTTGTTTCAATTATGATAATAAAATAGACATATTACATCGTTTCTAACCATCATTTACTTCGTTTCTACAATGAATACAATATTTTATAGAGTTAACAGTACAATATCATCAACATCAAGGCAATACTAGAGGCGTGACTATAGAAAAATATCGTAAAGTGGGTAAGATTAAGGTTGACATTCCTGACGAACATACCGAAGGCGAACAGTAGCTTGGCTTTCATTGCATGTGGTACTCTTACACAAATTTATGCACCTTTAGCTACGAGTTCATGGAAAAAAGTCCCCCAAGATGTGAAAGAGATTATCAAGAAAAGTTGGTTGATAACATTTAAATAATTTATTTATATTTATATTATTTAATATGTATGCAAAATTTAGAATATTCTAGTGATAATATCTTGCGTATATACAATTTTCAAGGATGACTTCAAATTAAATTCTATATGAAGCCATCTAGCTCTTCCTCATCATTCGACTTTGGCTCTAACTTTTATAGCGTTAGAGAAAGCAAATTTCAAGAACGAAAAATTGACTACAAGGCAGCATGAGTTAGAGACTTAATTGAAGAAACAAGCAGACATGGAGATGCTCATAAACCAACAAGAACAATAACAACAAGAGTTCAGGAGAGAGGTGCAACTCCAAATGAATATGCTTATGCAATAGGTCAGACCTCCAACCAACTGATTTACATTATATGTATAGATTTTGGGATCTATTTATATACGAAGAACGCTGGTACTAATGTTTTCTTTATTTAATTCGCACTCATAGACAACTTTTATGGGTATTGAACAAATTGTAACGTATTTTTTTAAATATTATGTATGTTTATTTGATTTTTCATTATTGGGTAAAATAAAATAGTTACCATTCGAATAACCACAAACCGTTTGAACAAAATCAGTAAAACTATTCAAACATTGATGCAGAACATTTGAATGTAATCTGTATTAAACGTTCGAATAGTACCTGAAACCTTTTGAACGAAATCATCGAACATAAAATAAACATTCGAATGTCATCTCATAACAAATCGTTCTATCCTGTCATGGTTCGATCGAACGTCTTACTCAGTACGTTCAAACATATAAAATTGTTCAACCATCAAATTGTTTGTTCAAACGTTTCCTCATGCCTATTAGGTCGAACGGACTGCTATCGATCAACCACTCACAAAGAACACGTACGAACATATTTAGCATTTGAATATCAAGTTTGTACAGTTTGTTGGTGATTCTGGGATGAAATCCAATCGTCCCAAAAAAACATTTCGTTCAAATGCGATTGAACGGTTTTGCTCAAGTTCGTCCCAAAAGATATTTTTTTGGGCGAAATTGATATTTTCGTCCTAAAATATTTTTTGGGACAGTGTTATTGGAATGACCTTGGGACAATTTTTTTCATCCCAAGAAATATTTGGAGTCGAAATTATGGTTTTTTTAGATGAAAATTATCGTCCCCAGCCCAAGGAGGAAGCCCAAAAAGTATCAAGTTATGATGATGGAGGGTTGTGGCCATATGTATTGGTACGATAACCACCAACATGATAAGATAGGACAACTGACCCAGGCAAATAGCAGGAAGCTTATCATATTGTTGAATGATTCCCTATTGGTAGCAAAGTTAATCACTTGAACCGATAAGGGAAATCAAGAGATTGAATTGATATCCCGTACTTAATACTAATGTTCACACCTATATATTGGATAGGAGATGGTAATCTCAAGTAACTCTCTCAACCAATATTTTCACATCAAATCCAACTTTCTAATCATTGATTTAGGTATCGGAGGAGCATCAGGCAAACCATGCTGCCCCGTGTTGTTGTTGCAGAGTAACCGCCTTGGTCATCAGTGGGTGGAACATGTCCCCAGCAATTAGATATAAATCAAGGGTATACAAATTAATATCATGCAAGTCATTGGAGAAAAAAAGTATGTTCTCAATGTTTTCAAATGGATCCTAGTTTTTTTCAAATGAGAACTTGCACCGGATTTGCCAACTCTGACTTACTCAAATCATTTTCCACCCCTTATATAAATAGAGAAAATGATATAGCCACCAAGGAATCCCACCCAACAAAAGCTATCGAAATATGTTTTTTTAGCATTTGTTTTTGTCTATTTTTTAGTATTGTGTTTTTTTTTTAAATACAAAAAAAAATGATGTAAAAAAATTTAAAACAAAAAGAAAAGAAGAGATAATTTCTATCGGTACAAAAGCTCGGTGGACATAGCAACGTCCTATAAATAGGGGCGACCATAATTCCAAGAACAATTCTACTTAACATCCCACACACCACACCTCTTTTAATTTTGTTTTCTTTTTTCAATAACAAGTATATGGTGTATGGATGATAAGTAGTACAACTCAATTAGTTTAGCAGGAATAAATTAAAAAATTAAAATATGTATAATGTATGGTGTCAAATGATGAGTAGCATAACCTGATTCCAAATGTGGGACCATACATGGAAGCCACCACGCATCATATCAGCTCACCATTTTTGTTGTTAATTAGGCTGGTGATCACGAAGATAATATTTCAAATGCATAGAATCGTCATGCTCCTTATCAGTTAATAACAAGGAAAGACTAAATCGCTTTCGAAAGCTTGTCCCAGTACAATTAATTTTCTTCTATATAATATGCATATTTTATACAATTAATGTGTTTTATATTTATTATAAATTGTGATATTAAATAAGTAGATTTATTGAATATAGGTTACTATTTGTTTCATAAATCACTACCACAAGGAGATACATTGGTTCAATGATAAGGTTGTGTTGTTTCAACACAATTTCTTGAGCCAATCAAGCCTTGCGTGTGAGCCGAACAATCACAATAGTTGGGCAGTTGCACTATGCCACAAGGGCTAAATAGGCACTTTGAATGGGTGCACTACTTCAAAAAATCATGAGTACGTAATGCTAGTAGTACTCACACTTTTACATGGTCTACAATATGTAGCGATGTAGTATGCCCCAATTTTTTTTTAATCATCAAGATTTTGAAAACTAGACACACGAAAAATCTCTCATTTTTTCTCTAAAACCTCCAGACCACCATTTTGGTTGTTGCATTTTTCGTTCCATGTCTAAACTTAGCTAACAGATCCATTCAAGCTCTAATTTTGAGTTCATTTTGTTCTCTCGTGTTGGACTGGATTAGTTGCAATAGATAATGCTGATTTACTATTTGTATAAACCAAAGTTGGCTACTGGTGGTTGATACTTAGGTCCTGCAGTGCATAAAGGAGCCATTGAATCTCACAAGCTATTGAAGCAATGGCCCTATATTCTGCTTCTGCAGAAGATCTACTTATTGTAGCTTGCTTTTTACTCTTCTATAAAATTAATGAATCACCTAAGAAGATGACAAAGCCTATTACACTCCTTCGAGTGTCAATACACCCTGCCCAATCACTGTCTGAGAAAGCCTTAAGCTGCAATTTTGATGAAGCTGGGAAGAATAATCCATGTCCAAGAGTTGCCTTTAGATACCTGAGTAGTCAAATGGCTGCTTGGTAATGACTAACAGCTGGTTTGGCTAAAAATTGACTAAGAACTTGGATTGAATAGGCAAGGTTTGGTCGAGCTACTGTTAAGTATAACAATCTCCAAACTAATCTTCTGTAGGCTGAAGGATCTTCATACAGATCAAAATCTGAAGCAGTGAGCTTTAAATTTGATTCCATTAGAAAAGCTGCAAGTCTTGCACCAAGAGTTCCAGTTTGTTCAAGTATATCTAGAACATACTTCCTTTGACAAATTGATATGCCAGTTTTAGATCTTGCTACCTCCAATCCGAGAAAGTATTTGAGTTCCCCCAAATCTTTAATTGTAAATTTATCATGTAGGAAAGTTTTGAGTAGTTGTATTTCAACCAAGCTGTCATTGGCCAAAAGAATATCATCTACATAGACTAGTAAAGCTATGAAGGATGATTCAGATTTCTTGACAAACAAAGAAAAATCTGAGCTACCTTGAGTAAAACCATAATCAAGCAATGATGTGGACAGTTTAGCAAATCATTGCGTAGATGCTTGCTTCAAACCATAGAGACTCTTAAGAAATTTACAAACTTTGTTTTCTCCTTTGACAACCAAACCAGGGGCAATTCCATATAAACTTCTTCATGCAATTCACCATGTAAAAATGCATTATTGACATCTAATTGGTAAATATGCCAATTTTTAATAGCAACTATAGCAAGCAGTAGCCAAATAGAAGTGATCTTTGCTACAGGAGAAAAAGTGTTAAAAAAAATCCAATCCTTCTTGTTGAGTGTAGCCTTTAGCTTCCAGTCTAGCTTTGTGTCTTTCTATAGTTCCATCTGCTTTATATTTGATTCGAAATACCCACTTACAACCTATGGTCTGTTTATTTTTAGGAAGAGTAACAAGTTCCCAAGTCTTATTTAACTCTAAGGCATTTATTTCATTTTGCATTGCAACTTGCTATTCAGGAACTTTAGCAGCCAATTTATAATTTTTGGGTTCTTGGGAAGCTGAAAGAGATACTAGAAAGGCTTTATGAGAAGTGGACAATCGATTTGCAGAAAGAAAATCAGATATGGGATATAGAATACCTTTGTTGGGAGAGCAATCAACAATAGCAGATGAGTGAGTTGCATTTGGAACTTGTGAAGCAGTACCATAATAATAATCCTGCAAGTAATTTGGCATTTGTTTAATTCTTGAAGATTTTCTAAGATGTGGTGAAAGATGTGGGGAGGCTATTTGAGGAACAGAAGGTAGTTGATGGTTTGTAAGATTCTGATCTGAGGTGAGGCTTGGATTTGATGTAAGATTCTGATCTGAATTGAGGTTCTGATGTGAAGTAAGATTCTGATCTGAATTGAGGTTCTTATGTGAAGTAAGATTCTGATCTAAATTGAGGTTCTGATGTGAAGTAAGATTCTGATCAAAATGAATATCAGAAGAATGAGAGTAAAAATCTGAAGTAGAATTTGTTGGAGGGAATAAGAAGGTATGTATTTCAGGATTAGATGGAAAGGCCTTGAAAGGAAAGATATTTTCAGAAAAGACTACATTTTTTTAAATGAATACCATATTTGTATTAAGGTCCATTAGTTTGTAGCCTTTTGTGTCAGAAGGATAACCTAAGGATAGACATTTTATAGCTCTCAAGGTAAGTTTATGTCTATGATTTGTGAGTGTAGATGCAAAGCAAAGGCAGCCAAACACTTTGAGGTGAGAGAGATTAGGTGGTTTATCAAATAACATTTCGAATGGTGTTTTATTTTTGAAAAGAGGAGTAAGAATTCTGTTTATAATGTGTGCTACAGTTAACACACAGTCACTCCAAAAGGTTAAAGGCATGTTTGCTTGAAACATTAAGGCCTTGGCAGTGTTTAATAAATGTTGATGTTTCCTTTCCACAACTCCATTTTGTTGTGGAGTTTCCACACAACTTCTTTGATAAATAATGCCATTGTCATTATAGAATTGAGTAAAAAAGAATTGAAGTCCATTGTTTGACCTAACTGTTTTGATAGAAAGACTAAATTGTGTTTCTACCATTTTGTAGAAATTCTTGAGGATAGAAGGAACTTCAGATTTCAACTTGAGCATATATACCTAAGTACAATGTGTATGGTCATCAACTATAGTAAGGAAGTATTTGAAACCAGAGTAGGAAACAACATTGAAGGGACCCCATATATCACAATGGATCAAGTCAAACATTTTATTTGAACTGGTTTGAGAAACAAGAAATGAAAGCTTTCTTTGCTTTACTAAATGACATACATCACAAAGATTGGTAGAATTGAAAGATATGGATGACTCTAGCTGTTTAAGGAAAGGTAATCGTGAGTTAGAAACATGGTCTAATCTGTAATGTCTACTATCTAATTGATTTTGAGTAATAGATGAAACAAAAGATGAAAAATTAAACTTGAGTTGATTTCAAGCAACAACTTTTGAAGTAGCTTGAGATAGGTGGTACAGTCCATGTTTCTCAAAGGCAATCCCAATCATCTTCTTTGTTGATTGGTCCTATAAAAGGCAGTAGGAGTCAAAGAAAGAGACATAAATATTAGACTGCTTTGTTAGTTTAGAAACAGATAGTAAATTGAATGAAAAACTGGGAACACATAACACATCATGCAAATATAATGTGTTTGAGAGAGAAATATTGCCAATATGTGAAGTTGGAACAGGGTTTCCATTTGGCAGATTTTTAGAGGTATTGATTGATTTAGGTGTAGATGAATATAATAGTGGTGAGCATATCATATGATCTGATGCACCTGTATCCAAAATCCATGAGAATACATACTGTAAAGATGAAGAAACAGAATAGCAAAAGTTTGAAGGTTTACTAGAAAATTGAGAAGTAACAATGTTTATAACTGGTGAAATTGTTTAGGTAGATATTGGAGATGAGTTAGAATTTGCAAGTGCTAGCAATTTATTGAATTCCTCAGAAGCTAAAGAAAACTTTTGATTCTTGTTATTGTTTTGAATGTAGACCTCAGAGGTTGACATAGCAGCATGGGCAGTGGGTGAATTTCGTTTCTCTTTTGGTCCAGTCTAGCCAGGAGGGTAACCATGAACTTGGAAACATTTCTCTACTGTATGTCCATTGTATCCACAATGAGAGCAATATAGAGAAGATCTTCTGTTTGTCTTTGGAAAACTTTGACGGAATAGATGGCTGATTATTCTGTTTGGCAAGCAAATCATGAGTCTCATTGCTAACAGAATTGTTGAGTTGTCTCTGTCTTTCTTCTTGAAGTAGTAAAGAGAATACTTTTGCCATACTTGGCAATGGTGAAACCATAAGCAATTGGCTTCAAATGGAAGCATAGAAGTCATTTAAGTTAACCAAGAATTTTAATACATAATCAGACTGTTGTCTAATTAGTAAAAAATAAACAAGTTGCATGTACATGTTGCCATCTTTCCACAGCTACAAGTTAGGAATGGTCTGTAATTAACATACTCATCCCATAAGGTCTTGAAAGAACTAAAATACTCAGTGATTGATAAAGAACCCTGAGTAACAGAACTGAGAGATTTTTCAAGATGAAAAACTCTTAGACCATCGCTTCTTAAGTATCTTGTTTTCAATTCTTTCCAAAGATCAACAGCATATGCAACATAAAGAAGACTGTTCCTTATTTCCTTGGAAATGGAATTCATTAACCACAAGAGAACCAAATTATTGGCACACAACCAAGCAGTATGAAGAACACACTGATTAACAAGAGGAGCAAGAATTGTACCATCAATGAATGCTGCTTTGTTCTTGATTGTTAGAGAAATGGTGATTGATCGACTCCATGCGATGTAGTTATCACCAGTAAAAAATTTTGAAACAAGTAATGCACCAGAATTTTCGCTTGGATGCAAATAATATGGACTTGATGAATCGTCCGAATGATTGATCGTGCGATGAAAAGTATGAGAATTGGCATAAGCTTCATTGTCAAAAACCATTTCTGGAATTCCTCCAAGAAATGCAAGAAAGTATGTATAAGGAAAATTACAAAGATTTCATAGCAAAATCTTTGATAGGTCGCAGAAGCAGAAGATGATTTTTAATCTGATACCATGTCAAGTTTCAGATGAATTGAGATTTTGGTTTATGAGAGGAGACGAAAACAGAGAAATTGAATTGGAAATACTTTCATGATTGAATTGATTACATAATACTTCAACTATATTTATACAAGGAAAAATAAGAAATAACAGAAATAACAGACTAACTATAATAACTAACTCTTCTTCTCTTCTTCCAGTTTAACACGTGTAGCTTTAGATTTTAATTCCATTTATTCAATCCGTGAGGCTATATTCCAACACAACCTAACAGACACTTGAAAGGCTCAGTTTGGATATACAAACTTTCTTATTTCATCTTATTTTATCATTACAATTTTCTCAAATTCTTATACAAAAATATAATAAACAATTGAACTTTTTCAAATTTCTAAAATAAAAATAATATTAAAAAAAATATATTCTAATAATATTTTATTCAACTACTATTCAAAACATCTCATCTCATCTAATCTGAACTGTCTATCCAAACCCAACCTAAAATTAGTGCCCCTCCTTTTTCAAGAGGCACCTGTCCACTTTACTAGGCACGCCTGATCTTAGTGTTGTCTTCTAAAATGTAATTCACGAATTTCAATTAATCTATACTCTCATATTTACAATGTCATGCATAATTTTGTAGAGAAATTCGATAGTAAATTCTTTTGAGTGAAGACAATTATCATCTTAAAAATAATGTTCTACATATCTTAAAATAATATTTATTTTTTTAGATTACTATATCCATTCAACTTTATAATTGAACCTAGGAAAGTTTAAGAGGGCCAACAATTTGTTTTTTTTTTTTTTTTTTTTCCTTGGTTCTACGCCGGTAAAATAAGCCAATGATTTTTTTAATCTTATCATGATGTAGGAGGGGGTACCAGGAAATAGGAGTGGGCCACTATATATGGCCATAGGGTACGTAACAAATGGGACAGGCTAATAAAATACTTTCTTATGGAAAACTAAATTAATCGACAACATTTCCGTCAACTTGTTTAAAGAAATTGCTGACGTGACCTAGACAATGTCACGTATCTTCCACTTGTAATAAAAAATAAAAAATTTAGTTTGAAAAGAATGCAAATGATTGAAGAAGGTCAAATGTCAAATTATTTCTTATCTCAAAATATTAAACAGATAAAAAGAAGCTTTTAGCATGGCAGAGGCATAGGCATGCATTCCTAGGTTTGCAACCCGGCCCACCCAAGACAGATTTGGGCCCTGCCCGACAATCAGACAGGATAAAACTAGTCCGACCCACCCGCCACATTCGGGTTGGGTTAAAACAGTCGGGATTTTTCCCTCTCCCTCCTTGTCACCCCCTGAAGTCTTTGTGCAAAATTCTAATGGACAGTTAAAAAAATCAGCTATGAGCCTATGGGCCTAATTAGTTTCTCCTAGAAAGCCCTCTAACTCTCCTTGTGCTGATTCTCTTGGAACTTCTTTGTCGCCTACTGCAGCTCATTCAACACCTCCCTTTCAGTGTACAGGTTCGTCTCGCATTCACAAGCCTCTCTATCTTCCTTGCCATTCCCTCCATATCCTTCACCAAAAATCCCAATTCCCTCACATCAATAACCCTACTCACGACGTCCCCATACACATGCTCGAACCCTTGCAAGGCTGGCTCGATGCATTTCTTGCCCAGCCTAGACACCACGCCGAAGATGTGATTCAAGTAGTCAAGCTTCTCCGACAAAATGAGCTCCAGAAGGTGGACCTCATCGGAAGACACTTAAGGAAATAAACCTCTATATATATGAGGAGATCCCCCACAAAACAAAGGGACTCTCTACACATAAGCTCCATATATACGCCCAAACTCCACCACACACAGCGACTTCAAAAGATCTTCCCTAAATTCCTTTATTGTATTGTGCGATATATGAGACCATGAGAGATTGTAAAAGCATTATGCCGAACCATGTAAATCTATATGTCTTTCTTTATTTAATTTTATTCGCTTGTTTATTATTTATCATATGGATGTAAACAAAGAACACCGTATTGAAGCCCGAACCCTCTCATGGACTGAAAATAATTCTTTCCTCACTCCCTGTTTGTTGGGCAAATTAAGGCATTTACAAAGACTATTATATATATATATAAATTATTAATTTCAACTCTATATGAAATAAAAATGATGCGTCATAAATATATATATATTCACATCTTATATCTTCATGTAGTTTAATTAGATCAAAAGGATGTTTCCTTCATTTTATTTTTTTTTTATTTTTTGAAACAAGATTAACGAACGTTCAAAATTATCTTCAAAAAAAATTAATGACAATAAATATTCGGTTTTTCTGTACAAGTCTCTAGAAATTAATTTATTAAACCCCAAGGCTGGCGCCAAGCAACCTTGGCCTAGCTACCAACGTTTTGTCCTCTTCCTTCTTTTCCACGATTTATACAATTCAAAATAAAAATACCTCCGACACAAACAAAACGTCAGAGGGGACTTGGGAAACCACAAACTATATATATAATATGGCTGACGGACACTAGCTACCAAACAAACAGTACTATGTACATGCGATGACCTCAGGTGCATGAGGTTTGCATGCTTCTGATCGGTGGTGACGAAATCGAGTTCCAAGTCATGAGACGTAGATGGTGCATGCCAAAGTCATGTTAACCGATCTAGACCTTATTTGGTGTCGATTTTAGAGTGAACAAATTAGTCACGGCACGTATATACCTAGAGATTATTTTCATGATGTCTTTTCAAGTTTTGTGCTTGGGCATGGAATCCTGGCTTTCTCTCGTGCCAGCTACCCACCTGTTGTCCTTATCAACAAAAGGAAAATACTACCCCGTGTCCATCGACCCTGCTTTGTATATTTATTCTAAAAAAATATGTAATGTTGGATTTTACTTTTTGTCAAATAAATTACGTGAAGCTCGCAGGCTCTAGAACTATATATAACTAGTATTATTATTTAAAATGGTTGGTATAACTATAAATAGGGTACCTCTCCCTCAACGTAATCCCCACAAACTTACAGTTAGTACTACAAGCGAATAGAGAGTAAGAGAAGTGAGAGGTAGAGAGATGGAAGTTATAAAAGTGCTGCACATGAACAAAGGAATGGGAGACACAAGTTATGCAAACAACTCCCTGTTAAGTACTGTGAAGTCTGGTCCACACCGCTTGAGTAGAGTCTTCAGCCTCTCAAGCGGAGGCGTCACAAAGACTTCGCCCAAGACCGCTTGACAGTGAGCTCAAGTGGATACAATAAAGAGAGTTCGCTCAACACCGCTCAACATCTCGTTTGAGTGAAGTTCAAGTCAGAGAGTTCGCTCATGAGTCACTCGACACATGGCTCAAGTAGTTGCGGGAAACAGGTTTGCTCGAGGAGTGCTCGACACACCGCTCGAGCGAGCATCGCTATTATTGAGATTTTAGGGTTTCCGCCATTTACAATATATATGTTGTGTTCTGTCATTGTGGCCGTACAATGTATGCATAGTAGTCGCCCAAACATTATATTGTGATTCCTCAACTAATAAAAATCCTCAACAACACCCATGGACGTATGCAATTTGCCAAACCACATAAATCTTGTATCCTGTATTGTTTGATTGTTCTTTTAGCATTGAGTTTCAATCTTTTATCATCGTTTTTTACAACAATTGATATCAAGAGCCAAGGCTCGGGTATGAGGAAAAACGATGGCTGGAGAAGAAATGAAGATATCGGGGATCGAGAAGTTCGATGGCACGGATTATAGATATTGGAGGATGCAGATAGAGGACTATCTCTATGAGAAAAGACTCCATCCTCCATTGTTGGGGAAGAAGCTAGACAGCATGGCAGTTGCTGATTGGAACCTGTTAAATCGACAGGTTTTGGAGGTTATTCGGCTAACCTTATCTAGATCCGTTGCACATAGTGTCATCAAGGAGAAGACGACTACGGATCTCATTGAGGCTTTGTCAGGTATGTATGAAAAGCTGTCAACGAATAACAAGATACACTTGATAAAAAGGTAATTCAATTTGAAGATGGCAGATGGTATGTGTTGCACAACATCTGAATGATTTTAATACTATCACAAATCAATTGTAGTCTGTTGAAATTGAGTTTGATGATGAAATACATGCATTGACACTATTGGTCTCACTGTCAAATAGTTGAGAAGCCATAAGAATGGCTGTCAATAATTCTACTGGTAAATCAAAATTGAGTTTAATGATGAGATACATGCATTAATATTATTCGTGATTTGATTTTGGCTAAGGAGCTGCGTATGAGGGATTCAGGTGAGACATCAGGTTCGAGTTCAGCACTTAATGTTATTTCTTGGGGAAGATCACAAGACAAGAACTCAAACAGGGCAGGTCAAAATCAAAGAACTGGGAAAAGAGCAACTCAAGACCTGGGCAGCAGGCAACTTGCTAGAACTATGGAAAGGCTGGTCACATAAAGAAGAACTGCAGAAATCCGAAAAAGGCAAAAAATGATAGTGCTAATGTGATAACTAATGAAGTATAGGATGCACTATTACTTACAGTTCATAATCCAGTTGATGACTAGATACTGGATTCAGGGGCATCTTTCCACACATCTTCCCATCGGGAGATAATGCAGAACTATGTTGCTAGTGATTTTGGAAAAATGTACCTAGTTGATGGAGAGGCATTGAACGTGGTGGGAATGGGAGATATTGATATTGCACTCCCTAACAAGAACAAGTGGACCTTGCAGAAGGTCAGACACATTCCTGAATTGAAGAAGAGCCTTATCTCTATTGGACAGCTTGATGATTGTGGTTATTCAGTAGTGGTCTCAGATGGCACCTAGAAGGTTACTAAATGGGCATTGGTATTGGCTCAAGGTAAGAAAACTGAAACTTTGTATATGACTACTGGTTTGAATAACATTGTTGCTACTACCGTTGTAGAGAGCACAACAGATTTGTGGTATTGTAGGCTTGCCCATATGAGTCAGAAGGACATTAAAGAACTACTGTCTAAAGGTAAGCTATCAGAACTGAAGTCAGTTGATCTCAGTATTTTGGGAAAGTAGAAAAGTTCAGTTTCTTGAAGAGTAGCAGAACACTGAAAACGAAGATTATGTTTTCTAGGATGAACAGGGTCGGAAGATCATAAGGAGCAAGAATGTGATATTCAATGAAAAGATTATGTACAAGGATAAGTATGTACAGTTGCTAAAGTAGTTCCTTAGGAGTCTGAGTTTGTGAGGCCAGAGGCCTCAGTGCAATGCAAAGATGTGAGTGATAGAGATAGTGGGTCCAGTGCACCCAATCCTATTATTCCGTAGTTAGATCCAGAGCCATCCACACCTGCAGCTGCAATTTGCAGGTCAGTTAGGATTATTTGTCCCCCACAACAATTCTCACCTACTTTGAATTACATTATGTTGATAGATGGTGGAGAACCTCAAAACTACTAGGAAACTTTACAAAATGAAAACTCTAGCAAATAGGAGTTGGCCATAAAAGATGAGATGGATTTCTTGTTGGGGAATCAGACATGGGAGTTGACAGAACTTCCATCAGGGAAGAAGGCATTACACAACAAGTGGTTGTACCGGGTGAAGACTTAGCACAATGGCAAAAAAAGATACAAGGTCAGGCTTGTTGTAAAAGGCTTTCAGCATAGACAGGGTATTGATTACTCTGAGATTTTTTCTCTTATGGTGAAGATCACAACCATCAGGTTAGTGTTGGCTATAGTTGCTACTGAAAATTTATTTCTTGAGCAATTAGATGTGAAGAGAACTTTTCTTCACGAAGACCTTGAAGAAGATATCTACATGCACCAACCTAAGGGGTTTGTTGCACAGGGAAAGGAAGGTTCAGTTTGCAGACTGAAGAAGAGCTTGTATGGTTTGAAGCAAGCTCTTAGACAATGGTACAAGAAGTTTGACAATTTTATGTGCAGTGCAAGATACATCAGATGTCAGGCAGATCACTACTGTTATGTTAGGTATTTTGACAATTCTTACAATATATTTATTGCTGTATGTGGATGACATGCTTATTGTAGGGGCTAGTATTGATGAAATCAATAATCTGAAGAAGCAAATCTCTAAACACTTTGCTTGAAGGATTTGGTGGCTACAAAACAAATCATTAGCATGAGAATTGTTAGAGGCAGGGTCAGACGCACATTGAAACTCTCGCAGGCTGAGTATGTGAAAAATGTACTCAACAGGTTCAGTATGGACCAAGCCAAACTAGTTGGCATACCCTTGGGAAGTCACTTTAGACTCAGCAAGGATCAGTCACCAAAGTCAAAAGAGGAACAAGATTACATGAGTAAGGTTCCTTAGGCCTCAGCTATTAGTTCACTTATGTATGCTATGGTTTGCGCAAGACCAGATATTACCTATGCAGTGGAGAGTTGTGAGCAGATACATGAGTAACCCAGGAAAACAACATTGGGAAGCTGTGAAATGGATTTTGAGGTACCTAAAAGGCTCCTCAGAAACGTGCTTGTGTTTCTTAGTAGAAAGCTTAGAAGTGCAGGGTTATGTTGATGTTGATTTAGCTGGAGATATTGATAGCAGAAAGAGTACAACAAGCTTTGTTTACACTCTAGGTGGTACTGCTGTGTCATTGGTTTCTAGTTTGCAGAAAATAATTTCTTTGTCTACTATAGAAACTGTGTATATTGCAGTGTCAAAAGTGTAATGAGATAATTTGGTTGCAAGACTTTTTGGAGGAATTGGGTAAAAAGAATCAGAAGGGCAACTCTCTATAGTAACAGTCAGAGTGTCATATTCCTTGCCAAGAATCCAGCAATTCATTCTAGGACCAAGCACATTTAGATCAAGTATCACTTTATTCAATCATTGCTAGATGATGGGCAGTTGTTACTTGAGAAAATTTGTGGAAGTAAGAACTCTGCTGATATGTTGACAAAGGGTGTTGCACTTGAAAAACTGAAGTTGTGTGTAACTTCAATTGGTCTTCTAGTATGAAAATAGGGGTAGTGAGTTGTAGAGGTAGAGGATATCATGTTTTAAGGCAGAAAACAATATAGTGGGTGTACTAGTCTCCAAGTGGGAGAATTGTTAAGTACTATGAAGTATGGCCAACACCGCTTGAGCGGAGTCTATTAATTTGTATCATTTTGTACTTATCCCAGTCTATGAATCCACTTGTGCATATGAGGCATTACTCCACTACTTTTTACTATTTCTGCCCATGCTTCCTATTCCTGATCCTTAGCTGAAACATTAAAATTGTATAAAAAATAATGGAGATAGTTGTATAAGTTATCAACAATTCAGTAGGTAACGAATATATACTTGTATGTAAACATAAGCTAGGTACAGAATATCAAAAAATAGAATACCAAAATAACCAAGCGATAGTTCAAAAATATAATCAAAGGGCCAGAGACAGAGAAGGTAGAGAAGCTTACCGAAAAAGGTAATCAAGGGGCACGAGAGATAATGAGAAACACATGAGGTTGAACAACGGAAAGAGGTTAATCTTTTGGGGATCTACAATAGAGCCTCATATAGGGAGATCCACCCATGTGACTGCCCCAAAATATATTTCCTAGTGTTGATTCGGATGTGGGGCTCAGACGGAACAATCCCCAAAATTTTTACCATAATTTTGCTTAAAAACTTGTTTTGATCGGTCAGATCTGGATACACGGTCTCAGAATTTTCATATAACTTTGAGCACTCAAGAAAAAAAGATACCCATCTAGGACATGTACTTACTTGACACTAGTAGGAAATCCCTCGGAATCCTTTCCGGGTTACCTCTTTCAATGCAGTATTTTATGCGATGCGCTTTCCACTTCATTCTCGGCCTGTTGTTCATGGTTTTAGTTGGATGAGAGGATCAGTGTCTCCAATATTCATGATGATCAATTATTCTTGAATTAAGTTCCATATAATTTTCTGTGTTCTATTCAAGGTTCATAAACATATTAAAATAACTTCGACTATCATACACATATATCATAAATGTTTGTAACCCTATATGAAATTTAACTAATGCGTTTATATATAATTATATAATAATATTCCTTCCTTCATATCTTCATGAGGTACGTAGTTGAGACGAAGGAGGTTTCAGATTTATTTTTTTATTTTTTTTATTTTGTTTATTACGGGTCTAACTAGCTAGGAGGTTAAAATATTTATTTTATTTGACTTTTCTTATAAATAAATAATATTCATAATCATAGAGTGTACAAAAGTTACATAATTTATTTTTAAAAAATAAATAAATATAAAATCTTTCTAATAATAATAATAATAGATTTTAATCTTTTTCAAAACTCTTACTCACTTATATCGACCGTAAGTGGCGTTACTTTTTCCAATAATTTAACGTTGTTGCATCGATCCTCCTCACATCCCCTTCACTTCCAAGTCGATAGTCATGGCGCGCGGACGAACCTAGCTACCAATGTTTTGTCGTCTTCTTTCTTTTCCCCTCTTTAATCAATCAGTTAAAGGCCATGACAAACATTTCAGGGACATACTCGGCTTAATTCTAGCTAGTCCACATGTTTTTCAAAAACGAAAAAAAAAAAAAAATTCTAGGCCACATGTTCGTAGATCTTACTTAAGGCTGGTGGCCAAAATGAGAAAAGATTATTGCCGAAATAAAGACTTGAAGGAGAAAAATAAAAAGGAAAACTCTTTCATACAGGCGGTTTGCGGATCTAAAATGAGCACCAATCCAATGTGATAAGTGAAACGGTGCGACTTAAGCTTAGGTCAGAAAGTGTTGGCAAAACTCACCGTTTTGAGCCCTATTCATGGTTGAACCCAACCCTTCTTTGGTTTGAGCCTCAAAGCTAGTCCCTTCTCCCTTCAACAACCTCTTAGTGTCCTTGCTTCTATTTTATGTTGCCATCGGTTCTCTTCTCTCTTCAAGCTGTCGAAAGTTCCCATTTCTCGTGCGTACATCCTCTCTGGTTTAACCCCCCCCCCCTCCCCCATTGAAGCCTTGGAGGGTTCTTGATATTAATTTCACCAGATTTATGCTTGCTTTCAACCTCCTCGCCGTCGCACACAATGGAAGAGATTTGGGGAGATGGAAGAATTTTCTATTAGATTTTGGCTACTCTTTCGTCAATTTTCATTGGGCTACTCTTGCATTGATTCTTTTCATTAATTTTTGTTTCGCTGTTCGGTTTGAAAAGAGAGGGAAGCAGGTACTTTCGACTTGGGAAAGGAGGAGGTCGGGAACTTTTTTTTTTTTTTTGTACTTTTCATAATTACGTAAATGCCCTCAGCCTGCCATGTCACCAAATTGGGTTCGCAATCTACGCAAATGCTTGTATCTAGAAGAATTGAAATAAAAAACTGATGCATCCACGTGCTAAGGTACTGTCACTCCTAAGGTACTGTCACTCGATATTCATGCATTAAACATGATACGCACTGCAGACAGTATAGCATGCATTAAAGTACAATATGATACGGTACGAAGGTGTTTTTTTATTATTTTAAGTGTTGTGTGCTGTGTACAATATCACTTTTTTTTTTGTTTTGTTTTGTTTATTTTGTCGGAGTCATAGAATATCATTGAAATTTTAGTCAACAAAGTCACGCCGGATATTATCTTAGGTATTCTGTAAAAAAGATAATAAAAAAATAAAGGTAGCATATTAAATATTAATAAATAATAATAATTAATAATAAAATAAAAATTAATACTGAGATATTCTAAAAATATTTGTATGACTTTGTTTTTTATTATTATTTAATGGAAATACCCAAACTAGACTTAACAGACCATGTTTGAAATCTCTTATTTTTGTCACCTGCTTGGGATGGAATCTGGCCGGGCTTTCCACGTACCCTTCGTTGGGCCCTATTATTGTATGGGTGTAAACAAGCCGGTCCGATCCGGTTCGGCCATGAATCGAATTTTTTCGATCCATGGTCGGACCGAACCGGTAGTCATTGGTCTGGTCCGGTTCAGTCCATTCAATCCGGCCTTTTTTTCACATCAATTAAAAAAAAAATTATTTATAATACTAAATTAAATTAAGTGACTTATTAATATAGATTATGTAACAAACTCAATAAAAAAATATTTTATATGGTCAATGATAATAAATTAAATGAAAATTACATTATTGATGATGTTAATTATTACTTTATTACTAA
>QEOT01002710.1:53759-76372 GCA_003123785.1 Pterocarya stenoptera
TATAGAGACTTTACAATATTCAATCTTATATTCAACAAAAAGTTTAATCTTTAATTACTTACTTAATTTTTATCATTGGCTTCAAAAAATCTTACATGGTTATTTCTATCTTAATTTTTATCTTTCACTTTGAGTCCGATGAAGCTCAAGTGAGAGATTTAGATGTGTGGCTTTAATAATTTAGTTTGTCCCTAGATAACAACCTTATATGGTTAATATTAAATGTCGGTGACATGCTTTGCTACCTTAAATGTCAGTTACTGTTCATCCCTATATACGACACACTTCACTAATCACCCCCATGCACCAAATCCTAATTCCGCCCCCGTCCACAAGTATTTTCCCCCATGACTCGTGCCATCACAAATGTGCCGATGAAACTAGCCTGCTTACACTGGCTATCTTTTCCTACGCATGGATTTATAGCTACATTCAAACGTTTTACTTGGACAAAAGCTGTTTCGTTAATATATATATAAATATATATATATATTTATATTACTGTATTTCATGTTAGGCAGTTTTGCTAGTGTGATTTTAGCACCTTTTTTTCATGAAAATCATTGATATAACTATTTGCACACTTTGTGTGTAAACTGTAGAGTATATATACATGGAGAAGAACTCATTCAAGCTCTATATTTTGGATATGCAGCAAAAGGTTATAACCATGACCAAGCCCATCACAGAGGATGCCATTACCCAACTCTACTGCAGCACGTTGCCAAAGAGCCTAGTGATCGCAGACTTGGGTTGTTCTTCCGGACCAAATACTTTGTTCGTGGTTTCTGAACTTATCAAGGTAGTGAACCAACTTCGCCAAAAACTAAGGCATCAATAACCCGAATATCAAGTGCTCTTGAACGACCTACCGGGAAATGACTTCAATACAATTTTCAAGTCGTTGCCAAGCTTCCAGAAAAAAATGAGCAGTCAGTTGGAAGCTGGTGCTGGCCCATGCTTCTTGGCAGGTGTTCCTGGTTCTTTCTACGGCAGGCTTTTTCCGAGCAAAACTCTGCATTTTGTCCACTCTTCTTATAGCCTCCAATGGTTATCTAAGGTAATCAACTAGTGCCGAACGAAATAAAACAAGTTGAATGAAACATTAAGATAAAAAAGACCAATCCAACAATTGTACGGGGGATTCCTCTTCTTTATAGTTTTCACTTGAGACAATTAATTTGCTTTATTAAGAAGAACTAATATATTTCAACTAATTCATTGGATCGATTTTACCAAATGCAGTAATAGAAATAATGTTGCTGTTAATAATTAGGTTCCCGAGCAGCTGGAGAGCAACAAAGGGAACATTTACATGGCACGGACAAGCCCGCCAAGCGTACTAAGGGCTTACCATGCACAGTTTCGATAAGATTTCTCAATGTTTTTGAAGTGTCGTGTAGAGGAGTTGGTGCTAAGCGGGCTATTGAACTATCTACTGCAGCACACAAAAATCCCAGCACAACAATAGCCTCCTGCAGCACAACAATAGCCGCCTGCAACACAGCAACAGCCTCCTGCAGAACAAACACGCCGACTACTCCTCTGGAAGAAATTTCTGGAATTACTTAGAATAGGTTGGAGCCTACCCTCTGGGTATGGTCATTATACTGCGTTGTAATACTTTGTAGTGTGGCCAACACATTGTAACAAACTCTGCCACTCACGCTGTAATTGTAAATGCACTGCAAGTGCTCACATGTATTACTGAGAGAAGGTCGTTATCATGTAACTCTCTATAATACTCAAATCTGTACACAGTAACACTGTGAAAAACATTCAGAACAAAATTCTCCAACTCTTCTCTAGTTTATCTTCTTCTACATGGTATCACAGAGCTACATCGACTAACGTTTTTTTTTTCCTGGTTCCTCTTCGGTTCTTCCTTCCTTCCTTCATTCAATGGCAAACGATAGCTCCTCTGATAAAGACCTTCTGCATTTGTCTTCCTTCCAACTTCCCAGCAACTTCTCTCACATAGTCTCCGTAAAACTAAGCTCCGATAACTATCTACTATGGCGAGCCCAAATCATACGCTACCTTCATGGCCAAGAGTTATACCACTTCATCGATGGTTCCACACCTCCTCCCCCACCTGTTCTTTCCGTATCATCACCCTCTCCAGCTGGACCCTCTCACCCTAAACCAAACCCTGTCTACCTACAATGGCGTCGAACTGACCAAATGCTTCTCAGTATGTTACTCTCATCCCTTACTGAACCAATCTTGGCTCAAGCTATAACCTCCCGAACATCGCGTGAACTCTGGCTCACACTTGACACTATGTTCACTACACAATCTCAAGCTAAAATTTTCCAAATTCGTCACCAACTCACAAACCTCAAAAAAGGCTCTCTATCTGTGACCGACTATTACAGAAAGGTTCGGCTCCTCTCAGACACCATGACTGCAGCTGGTGAATCACTTCGAGACTCTGAGGTAGTCTCATATCTCCTCAATGGCCTCACCTCTGAATTTGAATCCTTCGTCACTTCTGTAACAACCCGTGCCACTCCCATCGGCTCATCAGAGCTATTCAAACTCCTACTCACATTCGAAAGCCGTGTATCCCTTACCTCCGTTCAACACGGTCTTCTCCCAACACCTTCAGTAAATCTCAACATGACCTCTTTCTCCACCCAAAATACATCTTGTGGAGGTTGTAACAACTATCGGGGTCGTGGCAGAAACCAGTATCGTGGTGGCCGCTATCATGGAGGTCGCCAATCTACCTCCCCTTCCTTCTCTACACCTCAAACTAGCAAACCCACATGTCAGGTCTGTAACAAAGTTGGCCATGTAGCCCTCCAATGTTACCACCGATTCAACCAGGTGTATCAATTTGAACCACCTAAATCTCTCTCGGCAAACTACACCACCTCGCCACAGTTTTCTGATAGCCAATGGTATCCTGACTCAGCAGCAACAAACCACATCACCTCGGACCTTCACAACCTCAACATTTCAAGTGAACCATATATTGGGTCTGAATAGATTCAAGTTGGCAATGGTGCTACTCTTCCGATTACACACATTGGTGATTCTAAAATCTCTTCCTCAAACTCTTCTTTCTCTCTTCACAACTTACTTTGTGTTCCTCAAATCACCAAAAATTTAATTTCCGTTCAAAAATTCTGTCAAGACAACTCTGCTTTCTTTGAGTTTCATGAATCTAATTTTTTTGTGAAGGACAAACAAACGGGAAAGTTGCTTCTTCAGGGCCCAATGCGTAATGGACTATACATGCTTCCTTCTAGCTTGCACCAACATGATGTCTGCCAATGGGATAACCTCCCCCATGTCTTCCTCTTCTCACCTATCCAACTCAGATACTCCTAGCTTCACAGACCCAACTCTTTATAGAAGTACTATAGGAAGTCTACAATACTTATCCTTAACCCGCCCAGACCTGCCTTTGTTGTAAATAAACTTTCCCAGTTCATGCATAATCCGAAATTGTCCCATTGGCAAGTTGTCAAGAGAGTACTTCGATATCTTAAACACACTCTGAACTTTGGCCTTCTCTTTCGAAAATCCTCCTCACTTGAGCTACAAATATTCTCTGATGCGGACTGGGCTGGCTACCCTGACGATCATCGTTCTACGGGTGGTTTTTGCATTTTTCTTAGTCCAAACTTAGTCTCTTGGAGTTCTCGAAAACAACGAACTGTAGCTCGGTCAAGCACCGAGGCTGAATACAAGGCTCTAGCAAATGCTACTGCTGAACTACTCTGGGTTCAATCACTGTTAAAAGAACTCTGTGTCTTCCTTCCCAAACCACCAACACTTTGGTGTGATAACCTTCGTGCCACTTACCTTTCCGTCAATCCAGTTCTTCACTCCCGTACCAAACACATAGAGATCGATTTTCACTTTGTGCATGATAGAGTCGCTGCCAAAACTCTTCAAGTCGCCTTCCTCCGCTCCAAAGATCAGTTAGCTGATATATTTACAAAACCAATTGTGTCATCTCGTTTTCATTTGCTGCGTACAAGTCTCATAGTGATTGACACACCGTTAGACTTGCGGGGGCGTATTGAACTATCTACTGCAGCACACAAAAATCCCAGCACAACAATAGCCTCCTGCAGCACAACAATAGCCACCTGCAACACAGCAACAGCCTCCTGCAGAACAAACACGCCGACTGGTCCTCTAGAAGAAATTTCTGGAATTACTTAGAATAGGTTGGAGCCTACCCTCTGGGTATGGTCATTATACTACGTTGTAATACTTTGTAGTGTGGCTGACACATTGTAACAAACTCTACCACTCACGCTGTAATTATAAATGCACTGCAAGTGTGACGCCCCGACTCCCACGTACAAAAAAGCCTCGGGAATCGTGACGTCAGGATGATGACACACGGTCACACATCCCAACGAACAAGTGTCAAGTGTGTGCAACAATAAACAGTGCACAGAATAAATACGCAGCGGATAATAATAATTAAGTCACTAGTACCAGATTTTAGTTTAATACAGATATCCAAATACAAAGCGTTTAAAACATAAACCAAATGTCCCATAAAATATACAAAAGCAGAAAAAGAAACATAACTCGAGTGATCCCAGATCACTCCTCCGGCGGAGCCAAATCCTCAGGCTCGGCACCTGCATCATCATAATCAAAATCTGCAGTACCATTAAATGGTACCACAGGTAAGTTATAACCTAACCAATCTCAAAATAAAAACATATTTAAGCAACTAATTATGCATGCCCATGATGCAATATGAAATAAATGCAACACACGCCAAAAATCACGTTTTGGCCCAAAAATATTAACCCGTCATTTTCCCAGAAAATGACACACAAAATCACTCACGCTATTTTCCCAGAAAACAGCCATTTTCCATTTATCCATTAATTCATATGCACCATGGTCTCCCCTATGGACCATCCGCACGTCCTGGCTAATTTACGAGCGATGCCCAGTTCCGCACCCAGTGCGTTCGTGGCCAGGTCATCCTCTAGCCCCCGCCAGCAGAAGGGCCACGGAGTCGGCACGTCCAACGTCCGATCCCGTTGTCGCCCGGCGACAACCCAGGGGACGTCACTCAGTATATTCCGCTCCCGAGTGACCAGAGGAGCTCCACCGAGATAATGCCCCATCTCGGCTTGGGGTCGTGATACACACGCACCCACAAATCCATTTCCTCATGAAAATCCAGTTTTCAAAATAACTACATGATCATGAATGCAATTACACGAAAACCCAGTTTTCATTTTACAGACATGAACATGCGTGCAATATGCAATGTACCAACTCACAATAATCACAACCAACAACCAATCAAAACCCAACATAACCAATCCACAACTTCTCCGTACTCAATCCATCCACCCCCGAATTCTCCTCGGACTCAGTCCGGTACCAACCAGATCACAGTATAAATAATTAGAGCAAAAATATATTTAAATCTCAAAAGATTGTTTAGGAAATACTTACAGCGCTATAAAAATATTTTCGGAGGATCACGGAGGGGTTGGAAGCTCCAAAAACCGAAATTCCACAGTGTAAAAACACTGTGGCCGAAACTCACAGTGAACCCAAAATCACACGGGGTCAAACGAAGACTTGGGAACGGTAGGGTAGGGCCTATGGGAGGTGGTGAAGCTAATGGTGGTGGCCTTTGGCCGTGGGTGGTGGCCGAAATGGCGGTAGAAGGCCGGAAAGGCCAAATCGGAGGTGGAGCTCGCACGGGCGGCTCCGGCGACGGATCGGGGCCGGGTTTGGGTGGAAAAGCTTGGTATTGGGCCGGTGAAGAAGTGGTGAAGAAATGGTGGCCAATGGTGGCCGGACGGCGGCGGTGGAACGAAAAGAAGCCCACGGCTTCGCACAGTCCACGGCGGCTAACGGCGGCAAGGGGCGGCCTGAAAATGAAGGGGGTTGCTCGCCGGTGGCTGGGGGACCGAGTGGTGCCGGCGGTGAGGCACACGGGTGGCCGGCGGCGGTGCTGGAGGCTGAGAAACCGAGATCACGGGGGAGGAGAGGAGAGAGAGAGGGTCGGCTGGGAGAGAGGGAGTGCACGGGAGAGAAGAGAAAAAAAGAAAGAAAAAGGAAAGAAAGAAGAAAAGAGGAGGGAAAAAAAGAGAGATCCGGACATCAACTTGGGTTTCGAAATGATCCAACGAAGAAGATTTTAAAACTACTAGCTAAATAAAATAATTCAAACGCAGTGAAATGCTTAATTAAAACAATATTAATTTTAAACTCCAAAAACAACCCAATTTAAATTAAAGATCACTTTAAATACAAAACAATAAATACTACTAAGAAAACACATAAGAAATTAATTTCCACAACTTAAAATATTATAAAATAATATTTAAAAACTCCCATAAATTAAAATAAGAGAACCAACCACTAAATAATTTAAATTAATCATTCATTAAAATAACCCTAAAATACGGGATGTTACAGCAAGTGCTCACATGTATTACTGAGAGAAGGTCGTTATCATGTAACTCTCTATAATACTCAAATCTGTACACAGTAACACTGTGAAAAACATTCAGAACAAAATTCTCCAACTCTTCTCTAGTTTATCTTCTTCTACACGGGCGAATAGTTTTGACACTTTTGGGAAGAAGAAGCGAAGATCCATCAAGCAAAGAGTGTTGTTACATATGGGAACTTTTGGCTATTGTACTCAATGAAATGGTCTCCGAGGTAACCTATTGAATAGTACTATATATATATTCATCAATAGAATCATCATGATAATCTATTAATCAGCCATAAATAATTGGTTATTGAATTAATCCACGAAAACTAACAAATTCATTATATTTTCCATTTCTATTTAGGAAATATGCCCCACCCACTACAAGAATTATAGCCTTTTGCCATGAATTCTTTTTCCAAGACGCCCGGTGGTAGCAAATAAGTACTGAATGGCACGAAAACCTTTCGTGGGAAATAAAACAAGCTATTTCCACAAAATATTATCGGCAAGTAATTGTTTGTGGGGAAAAAATGTTTTTACGGTGAAATTTTTATCACCACAAATAGTTTGGTCAAATATTCAATGTCTCCGTGGGATATAAGCTTTTTGCGGCGATATTTTGTCACGGCAAATAGAATTATGGGAATTAATTATGACTTCATGGGTTATTTGGTTTTTACAGCAGTATTATGTATTATTGCGGCGATTAGAAGTCGCCGCAAAAGGTAATAAATCGCCTACATTTAAACCTCACTCTCTATTTTCCCCCTCACTTCTCTTTTCCCTCTCTCTCCTCCCTCCCCCTTGCAATCGACATAACCCCTGGCCCTACCCTCTTCCCCCTGTTCTCCTTCTGCCACAGCCCAGCCACCAGCCACCACTGGAGCGCCACACCACCACCACCTCACCGCCGACCACTCCTCGCCGAACCCAGCCTCCCCTCTACACCTCTCTCTCCCTCTCCTCCTCCCCCAAAACGAGCATCCTTCCCTCTTGGCTTCTCCACGTCGCCGTTGCATTCCGCACCCAGGCCACTGCCGTTCATTGTTAACGGCGCTGACAGCTCCTCATAGGCTCCCTCCATTCATCCCCCATCTCCCCCACAATCTCTCCCTTCCCCGTAACTCCCTCTTTCTCTCACGAGTCTCCACCACCCAGATCCGCCGCCAAAAGCCTACCTTTCCGCCACTCCCTTTCTTCTGTGCCGAGCACTCAACACCCCCAACCCAACGCCTCTTTCAGCCCCTCCTAACAGCCCTTGCTCAACATTTTTCCCACGTATTTGTAAGTGTTGGATTTTTAAGATTTGCCGCATACTGAATATAATATGAGATTTAGTTGATTATATTTTGTATAATGGGTTGCATTGAACTCAAGTGTTAGGTGATAGAATATGTATATTTATGTTGGATTAGATTATATGAGTGCATATTGATTTAGTTGAATATTGAATTAATTGGATGCCCTATATGTAGGCGTGTCTATATATATATGTATATAATTTTAGATTTTTTTCGTAGCAAGGGCTTTCAGGGCTGGCCACTAGGTATTTTGCAGCAAGAGATTTGGGGCTTAGTTTAGAAAACTTATGCATTTTTTCATTGATTAATTAAAGTAAAGGTAGTAGAGAATGCTCATCATGTACCACACCATGTAGTAGTAAAGGTAGTAGTTATATAATCTGAAGATAATCTGTCAATGGAGAACCTTTTTAGGGGGGGGGGGATGCCTTGACCATATAATCTGAAGATGTAGCTGTTAAGATTTTTCTTCTACCAATGATCTTCTATTCCCTCTCCAAAATAAAAAACTGTTGTTCCTTTTGAGATAAAAAGATTAGTGCTTGTAATTGGAGGTTCTTCACTAAAAAGATTATCTTAATTAGACCATGGTCATTGTTTCTCCTTAGTGATTGTTTCAGGCTTTAGTTTTTTGTGCAGTTCCCAAACTAAGTATGGGATGAACATGATGATTAAGAAAGGTTGATCTAGGAAAGATGGAAGGAGGTTGTGTTATGCGCATTATTGCGTTAAAAATGTTTTGAAAAACTTGTTGCAATATTTCTTTGGCTCTTTGGTTGCTTTTTGTTTTTTCAGACAATGTTAATTTGGGGACTGCTTGTGGAAAATATTTCAGAGTATGTTGTCTTAGCATTATTGATCCTGGAATGTAGCAAAAACAGAGCCATTAAACTTTTTCAAAGTCCTAAACTAACAATTTGATTTGTTCTGATTTTTGCAATATTTGATTGTTTTCAGGTGATTCTGAAATCATCAAGAGCATGGCTGGTGAACATTAAGTTGTTTATTTGAAGCCAAATCTATAAAGGCTATCAATAGTTTGTTTATTAATCAATTATGAGTTGTTGTTTTGAAATTTGAGTTGTTGTTGGATTATGTAAGTATTTCTAGTGTAGGGTTGATATAAGTCAGTGGCTTGAAATTAAATGAGGCTAGTATGTTTTGCTTGAATTGATGCTTAAATTCTGAAGGTCGTATGTTTTGCTTGAATTGGGGCAATTAGATGAAATAATTTAATTATAATTTGATTATTAATTAAGATATGAGCTGTAGAATTGCAAAATATGATAGCTATTCATATGTAGGATGCAAGTCAAGTCTGGTTCTTTGTGATAGCTATTCCTTGAATGCTAGAATAGTTCTAGTTCCAATGCCAGTATTTTCATATTGTTTATACAAAAATATCTCCGTTTTAATATCAAACTAAGCATGCCTGATTTGATATTTTGTAGTGAAACTAACTGTTAACCCCCACATAGAAAAAAGAAAGTATTTAACTTCTAAGTATTTTCTTGGGTCTCTAAGTATTTAACTTCTAACAGTTAACCCCCACATAGAAGACCCCAAAATAATGGGGTGAACACCTGAGCCTCAAAATTTCATTGATTTCTACTACCTTTACTTTAACTACTACCTTTACACCTGAATATAACTACTACCTTTACTTTAACTACTACCTTTCATTGATTTCTACTACCTTTACACCTGAATATCATTAATTAATTAAAGTAAAGGTAGTAGTTATATCATTTTTTCATTTATTACAGCATGTAATTTCTAAGCATAAAAAAGTAATGAGCAGCTTAGTACTAGTAGAGAATGCTCTAACATTAGTAGCAATTGCAAATTCACCTACACCCTTCACTCACTTTGGTAAAACTCTTGAGGCCTCATCTTGAAATTTGTTTGGACACCCACTGGGAAAATATGGTCAGTATTAAGTCTTGACTTGATTGGAACTTAACTGGTCAGAGACGCTGTTGTGACAGGAATGTAGCTAGGCGAAGGAACTTATAAGTTGATAGATGGAAAGTCCTAGTATTAATTTTATTTATCATATACAAGTTGAATTTTGTGTTTGTTTGGCTGCATTTAGATAGGTAAGAAATCCTTGCTATCATATTATGTTCTTCTACTGTGACAAATTATGTACTCCATCTTTAGAATAAATAATGTAAATAATGTTGTCCATTATTGAACAAGTCTATTTTGATTTGTGATTTTGTTGTAATTTTTGGTTAGCCACTTGTGCGTGTTTTCATGATGGAAGAACTAAGGTAAATAGTTCTAGAAATAGAAATCTGAAATAGTTCTTTTTCCACATGAATGCTCTTATTAGGAGTTTTTTTAAAAACATGTTAGCACAATTTTAGTTCTTTTTTTGAAATTATTATTAGTGTCAATTTGAATCTCCAAGGTTTGTATATAATTTTTTAGCTTATGTAAGACAATTTTTTAATGTCATTTTTGGCTCATTCTCATTTTTTTTTGCTTTTACATTTTTTTTTTCTGAATTACTCGCGGCAAATACTTTTCTTTTGCCGAAGAAGCTTTTTCCACCAAATGTTCCAATGGCAAATATTTTTTTCTAGCCAGAAGGAGCTATTTCCACCAAATTTTCTAGTGGCAAATACTATTTTTTTGCCTGGAAAGCTTTTTCCACCAAATGTTCTAGTGGATAATACTAATACCCACCAATAAATCTCGTGGTAATTGCTCCTATTCCCATGAGCATAAACAAAAATAGAAGTGATTTTGCGGCGAACTTCTTTGGCAATTGCCGCAAGAAGTGTTGTGGGAAAAGATACGTATTAGCCACGATTTAAACCTTTCGTGGGTTATAATAATTTTTCCGGCGAGTTTTATCCCACAACAAAATTTTGTAGGAGTAGAATTTTTCCCAGGCTTTTTGCCACAAAACCTGTTCTTGGGAAAAACCCGTATTTCTTGAAGTGACCATTATACATATTACTTAATTTATGTTCTGATCTACTATATATCTAACTCCTTGTTATAGGGACTCATAGAAGAAGAAAAAATGAATTCTTTCAACATTCCTCAGTATACACCATCTCCATCAGAAGTGAAATCCGAAGTTCTGAAAGAAGGATCCTTCTCCATTGACTGCCTAGAGGTATCTGAAGTGGATTGGAGCGTTTATAACAATGGTGGTGGTTATAATGTTGCAGAGTGCATGAGAGCCGTGGCTGAACCCTTACTTGTTAGTCACTTTGGAGGAGAAATCATTGAGGAGGTTTTAAGTAGGTATAGGGAAATTCTTTCTGATCAGATTTCAAAAGAGAACACTCGCTTTGTCAATGTGATTGTTTCCTTGATAAAAAAGGAATGATGATCAAGATATATCATGTTAATGGCTTTCTTTGTAGTAGCAGTACTATCATAGCTAGATTGAAATAATTAAGGGTTCTTCAGCCTTGCACCATTGCACAGCATGAATGAATCATGCACTTAGCTATATATAGTTTGTAATGGTTATCTAAGAATAATTCGGTAGTTCAAAGCTGCAAGCTACTCATGTATGTTTCCTTTCGAATTTCAATCCAGATCAGGGTTCAAATTTGTATTATCCGCTGGTGCTTTGTTATTAAATATATATACCTAGTTAAATTATATATAATGCATGCGTGTATGATCGAAAGTTTAATTTCTTTATATTATATATTTCTTCATGAATTATGAATAGGAGATTCACCGAGACGGAACGCGAAGCATGTTTCTGGGGATCGGACCATTATATACGCCGAATGACCCAAAAGATCACTAGAAAGAAACAAAACAAAACAAAATGAAAAAATGAATCATCTGAAATACCATGTACAAATCCGGTCGACCCATTGCGACTAATAACTAATTGCCTGTAGACAATTAATTGGTTACATATATAAGATGAATATTTACTGTATGCCTGGATTGGACATAATTTATTTCTGCATATTAATTTAGGTGTGGTTTGGATATATAGTGATATAAGATGAAATGGTTTTGTTGAGAAGTCCCACATGGCTTAGGAACAAACTCATCCTAGGCTTCATAAAGAGTTATCTCACTCCTACAATGTGTTTTATAGGGAGAAATGAGTGTTTCTATAAAGAAGCTATATCTATGACTGAAAATCACAATCTACCCCCACATATGATAAAAATAAGAGTAGGTGGTATATGAGATCCAACATTGCTTGGAAATGAGAAGTTCTTGCTCTTTATAAGGCTACAATGGAACTCCAATTATATCATTGATTAGTCCTTTTGGAGTATAGGCCATGTGGTTTGGGTCTTCTATTGGGACGTTACACTACAAATTTGGCATGCTCATCTTGGGCATGATTCCTCCTCACAAGTCACCTCACTTACATTTAGTCAATTTAAACTTCCAGTTACTAGTAAAATGGCATTGTCATTTTATTTGCTTGTTCATAAGCTAAATCCCATGCCCTCCCACACCCTTCTTCCCCATCTAGATCTCATAAGCCATTTCAAATTCTTTTTCTTGATGTATGGGGACTAGATCCTATTCTTTCTTCTTTAGGATGTCAGTTTTATTTTTCTATAGTGGATGATTTTTCTAAATACATTTGAATGTTTCCTATACAATCTAAGTCTAATGTTTCTTCTATTTTTTTGGCTTTCTTGCGTTATGTTAGTAACATTTTCTTTACTAATGTCATTTATGTGCAATCAGATTGGGGTGAAGAATTTCGTCCACTTCACTCCTTACTTGAATCTCTTGGTATTACTCATCGTGCTACTTGCCTATACACCCATGCTCAAAATGGTAGTTTCGAAAGATGCCACCGTCACATAGTTTAGATTGGATTGTCTCTTCTAGCCCATGCTTCCGTTCCTCACAAATACTGGATCGAAGCCTTTCAAACCACAGTGTTTCTCATTAATCGCATGCCCACACCAATCCTTCAAAATTTCTCTCCTTTTCAAACCTAATTCAGCCATCCACCAGATTACAAGTTCTTACGAACTTCCGGCATGGCTTGTTGGCCCAATCTAAGGCCTTTTAATCGTTACAAAATCGAATTCCGATCAAAACTTTGTGTCTTTATAAGCTATAGCCCAGATCACAAAAGATACTTATGTTTGCACTTACCCATAGGCTGCACTTATGTTTCTAGGGATGTCCAATTTGTTGAAATTGAGTTTCCTTTTGCCTCTCAGCGCATTTCACCTTCTCTACCTAACCAAGCCTTTACTAGGCCCTCCTCCTTATGTGTTCATGTGTCTAGCCCACTTTCTCAAAACCTTCCAGGCCCATCTATCCCAAATACCCTAAGACCATCACCCAGGCCACCTCACTTATCTTTTTCCTATCCCCCGTCGACTTTTAACCCTAACTCTCCCAAATCCTCTCTGCCTCCAACCTCTCTAGCTCATAACTCCCTCTCAATCCCACAATCTCCTTCACCCGAATCCCTCCCACATCCTAATTCCTCCACTGACTCCAACTCGACACCGTCTTCCTCTGCTTTCCCATCCACATACATCCACCCCATGGTCACCAGATCAAAATTCAATGTTCACCACCCTCTCCACAGAACCGATGGTATCATACCTTGGCCACCTCCCAAGCCTTCTCTTTCTCTTATCATTTCACCCTCAAACCCCATATTTGAGGAACCCTCCTCTTATATAGAGGCTTCTAAGTATCCTGAGTGGTTGGTTGCCGAGTTTCAAGCCTTATTTCTGAATCAAACCAGGGTTCTAGTTCCTTCTTCTTCGAATCTGAACATACTTGGTTCCAAGTAGGTCCTAAAGACCAAGCATAGGGCTAATGGAACCCTTGAGCGACGCAAGGCCCGTCTTGTGGCCAAGGGCTTCCATCAGCAACCTGGTCTTGACTACATAGAGACCTTTAGTCCTATAGTCAAGCCTGTAACCATCTTTCTTGTTTTTTCTCTTACAGTTGCTTTCAAATGGTCGTTGCATCAATTGGACATGCAAAACACTTTCTTACACGGCAACCTTGAAGAAGATGTCTACATGTAGCAGCCACCCGGGCTTGTAAACCTTGATCTTCCCTCTCACATCTGTAAGTTGAAGAAATATATCTATGGTTTAAAATAAGTCCCTAGGGCATGGTTCTCTAAACTGACTGATAGGTTAATTTCTCTAGGTTTCCATGGTTCAAAATCTGATTCTTCATTGTTTATTCTACGAAACACTTCTGATTGTCTCTATGTTTTAGTGTATGTCGATGATATTGTTGTTACTGGTTCCAATCAATTGCTCATTTATGATTCATCACTACACTTGGAAATTATTTTCCTATAAAGGATCTTGGTCCTTTACACTACTTTTTGGGTATTGAAGTCACTCAAAATTCCACTGGTTTATTTCTCTCTCAGTCTAAGTATATCTCAGATTTGTTAATTCGCACTAATATGCATAAATTCAAATCTATCTCGACACATATGTCCTCTACTGTTAAACTCACTGCACTTGTAGGTCCCTCGTTTGAGGACCCTTAACTCTACCGTAGTGTAGTTGGCAGTCTTTAATACCTAGCCTTTACTCGGCCATACATTTCATTTATTGTTAACAAAGTATGTCAATTCATGCATTATCCACGACTTCCCCACTGGCAGGCTATAAAATGGATCCTTCGTTATCTAAACCTTACATAGAATTCTGGTATAAGTTTTCATTCCTCTTCTTCATTAACATTGTCTGCTTTCTCTGATGCTAATTGGGTCGGTTGCCCTGATAATCATAAGTCCACTGGGGGTTTTTGTGTTTATTTTGGCTCCTATCTTATCTCTTGGGATTCTAAGAAACAACCCACAATTGCTCGGTCTTCTACTGAAGCTGAATACAAGGCAATAGCTAACACATCTTATGACCTCATTTGGCTGTAATCTCTTTAAAGAACTAGGCATCTTTCTTAGAGATCCACCAACTTTGTGGTGTGACAATTTGGGTACTACTTACTTAACTGTCAACCCTATTTTGCATTCCCATACTAATATTGTTGAGCTGGATTATCATTTTATTAGAGATCGTGTGGCAACTAAATCTCTTCAAGTTTCATTTGTGTCTAGTAAAGATCAACTTGTAGATATCTTCACCAAGCCTTTATCTTTAGCTCGGTTTACTCAACTACGATCAAGTCTCAAAATTTATCCTATGGTGCTTGAATTGTGGGGGACTGTTAAGGCGCTAGCTGCTGCAATACTAGATCAGAATAATAAGAAGGAGAAGCTTAAATATAGTCCAGAAGAATCTGGACTGATTCTGAAATAACAGAATTTGCTCAAGTGGCCCCAAGTCTGTTTGTAAATTCCAAATGAAATTTCTGTAAATGTAATTTCCATTACTTTGAGACAGTCTGTATAAATAGGGCCTAAAGGGTCCTTGTAGTGTATGAAGGAAAATCAATACATGAAAATTCTTTCAGAGTAAAATAGTCAAATGAGGCCTTTTCTCAAACACCTAGTCTGCATCCTTTCTATTTTCCTTTACAAAGGGGCTATTTTTTGGTGTGGGGTAGTCATCGGTTGCTAGAGGGGATTCACGGTGGCTTCATGGTGGTTCACTGATGGTGGGTGGTCTTGCAAGGCGGAGCTAGGTTGAAGAGCATGAACTTCCTCTGCTCTTTGTGTTGTAAAACAGGGGCGTAGATTGGTAGTTGTCGTGGCTCTCGATTGGTGGCTAGGCGACTGTGCTAGTGAGTGGGTCATCGAAAAGCATGGAGTTAGGCGGTTTATGGAGGTGCAGGGTCATGGGTGACAAGGGCTGAGCAATTGCTTGATCTGGTTTGACTTGGGATGGCACTGCAGCTTGAGTTATCTCGGTGTAGAGCTTATGATTTCGGTGTGATCTCTCAGCTATGCAAAGGCATGTTGATATATTAGTGGCATCTAGCTTTGGTGATGCAATGGTTGGTTGGTGATCTCAAGCGGTTGGGCGATGGTGTGAGTTGCTGGCTTCACGTAAGGGAGGAAGTTCTATTTGCATGGAGGTTGGCCATGGCTTGAGGGGTAGTGTGGGGACACTGAACAAGTGGCTTAGTCTTCCTTGGGTCTAGTTCATGGTAGTTTGTGAAAAGGAAGGGACTAGGCGACTCGGAGAAGAAAAGAGTCACTGCATAGCCTGGTTTTGTGATGAAGACGCACTCTTCAAGTGCGTGGGGCTCATGGTGTGGGTATATATAATAATATATAGCAGTCACGTAGTGTTTTCTTTACAACTTGATCATGGTCCTTTTCTACGGGTCTCGGGTCTTGGGCTTAGCTCATGGGCTTGAATTCTAAAATGTGTCCAATTCATCCAATAAATATTTTTGGACTCTTAAATAAATTTGTAGGCTTAATACCAATTAAATTTGGTCCACTTGGTCCATCAATATTCAATGAGATTTAATCCAATTATTGGCCCCGATAAGGTTCCATTATTCACCATAAGAAAGTTTGGGCCCGTGGCCTATTCAAAATCATCCAATAAACGTCAATTGGGCTTCTAAACAAATTAGCCCATTAATATCATTCCAAAATTATCCACTAAACCTTAAGTACGGGTCTTAGAATATACTTTTGGACCTATGAGCCTAATTAAAATCTCTAGTCAACCTCAATAAATAATCATTTATGGCATATCTAATATGGCCCATTAAACTTAATTTTAACCCATTAAGCTTAATTTAGGCCCAATAAAATCATCCATAATGTGTTCCTTATAATATTGGGTTGGGGTACACACAAACACAATCGCAAAATCCCCGTAATTCATCCTACTCTAAGCTACACTATCAAGAACCGCCAACACCAGCTCCACAAAGGCCTCTCAAGTCACTGCAACTCAACCATACTCTATCGTACACTGCCCTACATGGAAGTGGGGCCACCCACCCTGTTCATCCATGAGTTGCCCATGCCAACCCCTTGTAGCTCCAACCACCTGCTCTTCCTCCATTGATTGTATAGCCTTCTCTGTGTGTGTGTGTGTGTGTGTGTGTGTGTGTGTGTGTGTGTAACCTCTCCCTCCTTGCTTGATACCCTTTCCAATGTAGCTTATTAATGGGTCACGGGCTAAGCCTAAGTTACTATCAGCATGTGTTTCGTGTTTAGAAGAAAATATGTGGTGTTTATAAGCATGTGATCATGGGCTGCATTAACATGTTACAAGTTTATGCTAAGGAAAACATTTGATGTGCATCTTGACTAGATTTGTGAGAGTTCAGGCCCGTGAAAGGTTAGACTATTATGAGGGTACTTGTCAAAAATTCGAGAAACTGAAGTTGGATTCAAGAACACAAAGTATACAATTTTAGTGTTGATATTTCAAAGTTAATGTAAATTTAGGGTTATGATTGTTTTAGGTTTTTATGAAAAATAGGTCATTAGTTTTTCAAGTTTTAATTGCAAGTACATGCTTAAGTAGAATAGATTCACAAATGAATACTGGTAGTTGCTCCAAGAAAGCTCCAAGATCTTTTTGGACTTTCTTTGCTAGTTGTTTCTTTTCGTATCTCCCTCACCGAGGGTCAGCCCATGGTGGCCCCTATTGCCCCTCCTTCGCTGGAAGGGGCCCCTGGAAGGGATGGCTGGTGCATTTTCGTACGTAAAGATTGTCACGAAGACTACGATGTCTTCCACGTTCAAGGTCCCAATGATATACCCGGTCGACGTAGATGGGGAGCCTAGTTTCATTTTTATAGAACCAAAGATGTTGAAAGCTGTAGAGGATTTCCATTTTGCTTTGGTCATGAAATTTGTAAGGGTTTGACCTACGGTTGATGATATACGTTTGGCTATTATTAAGTCGTGGGGTTTACTGGATATTCCGACTGTGAGTGTAATGGATGATTTTCACGTTCTTATCAAGATAAAAAGTGAACGGGATTTTGTGCATGGCTGGTCTCGCGTTGGCCGTTTGATTGCTGGTTCAATCTTTAGGCTCTTCCGTTGGACAAAGGAGTTTGATCTGAAGAAAGAATCAACATTAGCACCTCAATGGATCTTTCTTCCAGGCTCACCTCTTCATATGTATCGAACTGATGTTTTGCAAATTCTTGCAACAAGATTTGGGAGATTCTTGGGGATTGATAATGCTACATTGCATAGAACTAGAGTTTCCGAAGCACAACTGTGTGTGGAAGTAGATCTAACCGAAGAGCCAGTGCGGAGTTTTCCAATAGTAATGGTGAATAAAAAGTTTATGCAGAAGGTCCGGTATGAAAGACCAGGTTTCTACTGTAAAAAATGCTGTCGACAGGGGCACACACCTATTGCTTGTCGGGCTGGTGAAGGTCCTTTGCGTAAGGGCCACAATGGGCCAAAAAAGGTGGTCAAGGAAAACTGGCAAGAAAATCCACAAGAGCAAAATGACCAAGAGGAGCTGGGTGTAGAGTCAAAGGAAAATCAGAATGGAAACGGAGATGATTTGGAGACAATGAAAGGTAAAGAAATGGTGGTTATTAGGGAGGTTGACGTGGGGGGTCCTGGAGAGGACCCAGAAAGTTCTAGGATGAACAGGGTAGATGGGTTATGGAATGAAGGGGAGACAGACGTGCAGTAGCCTACTATCCAAGTTGATAACATGGTGCACCTAAGTGATACGGAGAACATTCCTTTGGTGGTGGATGATGGATGGGGGGGTTCTCCTGCTGCTGATTTGATCTTGATTGATGGCTTGAAGACCCTGAGTAGTGGGGGTCGTGGTCAGGCCAATATGGTATCTAAAGTTCTTAATATGGAATGTAACCTCAACTCAGTTGTATTATCACCGAATGCTGATTCGTATGGTACAGATGTGGAAGACGATGACAATGTATTGGGTTTGGCCAAACATAAAGGTTATGAATCTGATAATGCTCCGAGTTCTAAATCGGGTATAAAGCAGAAAAATCAATCTCTACGTTAGTCACTGCGGGTGTCTACCCGTACTAATAAACTCAATCTATGACGGAATCCATCATTGCATGGAACATAAGGGGGCTGGGGAGTTCTCGACGAGTGCTGCGTAATTTGATTCGGAAACATAATGGCTATATTGTTGCTCTTTTTGAGCCTTTTGCAAGAGAAGCTAAGCTTCAGTGGTTGATGAGTTCTTTGGGCTTTGATGGTTATTTTTGCAATGAGGCTATAGGGGGAAAGATCTGGATTTTATGGAGAGACCCCTATGGGTTTGAGGTAGTAAGTTTTTCAATGCAGATAATTACAGGTTGGCTTTTGCTAGAGGGTACACAGATAATGGTCTCATTTGTCTACGCTAAGTGTACATAGGTGGATAGAAGAGTATTGTGGGAGAGTATGGTGGATGGAATGTTGAATATCCATCCGTGGATTGTCCTTGGCAATTTCAACATTATCCGAGAGGATCGGGAATGAGTGTGTCCCCGTGCTGCCCAAGCTATGGATGATTTTAATGACTGTATTGATGCATGTGGCCTTGTCGAACTTAATTATCATGGTAATCCCCTATCTTGTTTTAATATCCAGGAGGGGACTGCTAGGAAGTGGGCGAGACTTGATCGTATTTTAATAAATATGGTTTTTTCTGGACGGTTTACGACGGCGGGGTTTGAATATATTAAACGGAAGACTTCGGATCACAGTCCCATGGTGGTCAGATTAGCCTGAGTTAATACGAGGTACGGCCCATCTCCTTTTCAGTTTCAAAAAATGTGGTGTAACCATGATTCGTTTCAAAGCTTGATAAAGGAAACCTGGGTTCATCCTACGTTGGGTTTGGGCATGGTAAAATTGGCAGGAAAGTTAAAGCGGCTGAAGATAGGATTGAGAACCTGGAATAAGAATTTTTTTGACGCGTGGAAAGTAACTTACAGGAGCTGGAAGCGAGGTTGGCAGTATTGGAGGCGCAGTTACAATCAAAATACTCGGAGGCAATAGAAGAGGACTACCTTCTTACCAAACTGGAGTTTGATGTTTGGGAGAAGAGAGAGGAGACCCGTATAGCCCAAGTAGCGAAGAAGAAGTGGCTTATAGAGGGAGACTAGAATTCGAAGTTTTTCCATGCAGTAGTATCGCAGCGAAGACATGGTGCGACTATTTCCCAGATGCAATTGGTGGATGGGACTCTGCTGAATTCACCAGAGAAGGTTCATTTGGGGGCCCTTGAATACTTTATGAATTTTCTTACTGAGATGCCGCATACTGATCATGTGGATCTGTCCCCGTTTCTGGATTTGGAATTGTCTGCGGCAGATAATTTGGAGTTGTGTCGTATGCCATCGGAAGAGGAAGTGAAGGATGCAGTATTCTCCATTCCACAGCACAGCAGTCCAGGACCGGACGGGTATGATTCCTCTTTCTATATCTCTTGTTGGCACATTGTTAAGGAAGACGTGGTGGATGCCACAAGGGATTTTTTTGCGGGCTCCCCACTACCAAAATTTTGTACATCGTCATACGTTGTGTTGATTCCAAAAGTGGCAGATCCAAAGAGTTTTAAAAAATTCTGGCCAATTAGTCTTTGTTCTGTGGCCTATAAAATTTTTTCAAAGGTTATTGTAAAGCGTTTAACGGGTTTTGTGCCAAGATTAATTTCAGCGGAACAATGGGCTTTCATTCTAGGCCGTAGCATTTTTTAAAACATAGCCCTAGCTCAAGAGATGGTTCATGTTTTGAAAAAGAAGATAGTTGGAGGAAATGTTATGGTAAAGCTTGATATAGCAAAAGCCTATGATAGGGTGCATTGGGACTTTTTATTTAACGTCTTGACTAGCTTGGGTTTTTCCGAAAAATTCATTAGCTTGATAAAGGAATGTGTAGCATCCCCTTGGTACTCGGTGATGATGAATGGATCATGCAAAGGGTTTTTTAAGTCCAAGAGAGGGTTGCGGCAAGGGGACCCATTGTCGCCCTATTTATTTATTTTGATTCAAGAAGTATTGTCTAGGCTTCTAAGGAAAGATTTTGAGGCAGGATGCGTTGGTAAGTATTCTCATCCTATGGGAGCTCCTTTAGTGTCTCATCTATTATATGTGGATGATGTTTTAATTTTCTTAAATGGGGAAAAGAGATCTTTGAGACGATTGGGTAGCATCCTTTCTTGCTATGAATGGTGGTCTAGCCAGCGGGTTAGCAAAGAAAAATCAGCAATTTTTATTTCACCACAAGTTAGTGCAGCTCGGCAACGTGGACTAGTGCGTTTAACTAGGTATGAGCTTGGATATTTTCTTGTTATCCACTTGGGAGTTCCATTGGTAAGTGTTCGTTTGAAAGCTATCCATTTGGACCCATTGATAGTGAAAATTCAAGCTAAGGTTGCAGGGTGGAAAGCGAGACTCCTGTCACAGGGAGGCCGACTAGTTCTCCTCAAGCATGTGCTATTAAGTATGGCCTCTCATTGTTTGGCTGTGATGAACGTCCCTCAGGTTGTGATCAAAAAAATTAATTCAATACTTGCCACATTTTTTTGGAGTGAGAGGAATGGAAAACAAAAAATGAAGTGGTGTGCATGGGTTCGGATCTGTAAGCCAACAGAGGAGCGTGGACTGAGTTTGAGAAATTTACTGAAAATTCAACAAGCAATGCATATGAAGTTGGCTTCGCGTATTTTATCAATGGATTCACTGTGGGCTCAGTTCATGATGGCAAAGTATGGAAGAGGCCAGCATTGTTTAATGATTGTAGGCCGAAGTAACAGTTCCAGACTCTGGAAGTCAATAGCATCTCTTATGCCGGATGTCTATGAGGCTTCAAAAATTAGAGTGAGGGAGGGGAAGGCGTCGTTTTGGTATGAGATGGATATTGAATGGTCCTTTATGTAATATGGTGCCTGTAGTAAGCAGGACTTCGTTACAAGTTCGGGAGGTTTGGATGGGGAACTCTTGGGATTTTGATGTTCTGCAATAGCTACTGGAGTGGAGTTGTGGTCAGGGAGTTTGGTGTAAGACGAGCTGGGCGGGATGTTCTAATCTAGAAGCCAACTTTAGATGGCCAGTTTAGCACAGCTACTGCTTGGGAATTAATCAGAATAAAGGAAGATCATCATATTTGGATGAAGTGGATATGGAGTAAGTATTTGCCGAAAAAATTTTCAGTATGTATGTGGCGGGCTTGGTTTAATTATTTACCTACGGATACTAAGGTACAGTCACGAGGAGTGATCATGACTTCAATGTGTAACTATTGTAAACCACCTCAGATTGAAACTTTGGACCATGTGCTTGCTGCGGGACAGATTATAGAACAGGTATGGCGTTTAGCTTCAGTGGCCTTAGGTATCTCCTGCTTGCAAACAAGAACTTGGTGGCATCGAGTGGAAGCTTGGTTGGTTTGTGTGAAAAAAGGTAATGTTTCCGTAGTATTAATTGGGTTGCAGCCGACCATTCTTACATGGTGCTTATGGCGTCGGCGCTGTCAAGCTCGTATGGAGGGGGTACACAAAAATGCAGTTGATGTGTGGAGATCCATTCAGGTATGGGTGGGGTTATTAGGCAGTGAGTTGAAAGGTAATGATTTTACCATGGTTAATGCGCATATTCTGAACATATTTGAGATTCATTTATCACCCAGGTTAGTACGTATGCCACGTCAAGTTATATGGTCTAAACCACCCATAGGATGGTGAAAGTTAAATGTGGATGGTAGTTGTCGTGGGAATCCAGGGAATTGTGGTGGGGGTGGAGTATTGAGAGATCATCAAGGACGGATAAAGGCTAGTTTTTCTGCTTACTATGGGTTCGGGACCAATTACGAGGCTGAATTAAGAGCCCTTCTTCAAGGCGTACAATTAGCTAAAGAAATGGAGTGTCGAAATATTATTTTGGAATGTGATTCAAAAATAGTGGTTGATTGGGTGGAAAAATGAGTTTGCAATATATGGAATCTTTGGGATCATTGGGATACCCTCCTTTACGAGCTAGAGGGA
>QEOT01002710.1:79359-94051 GCA_003123785.1 Pterocarya stenoptera
AAAAAAAAAAAAAGTGCTTAAGTAGAAACTGCGTATGATTGGAAATTGGCCCAAGTTACGTTCTTATTTATAAGTGACGATTGATATTCACTTGGCACTATTGTGAGGAAATTCAGGGTAGCTAAAATGTCCAGGTAAGCGATACTCCTATACTAGGCTTTGTTTAAATCTATCTGGGTTGATTTTGAGAAAAGTATGCATACTTTGTTATGAAAACAACCTCGGTTATTTTATGCATTAGTCCTGTATCTGACCTTTGATCTGACATTTTATCATGACAAGTGTAGACATGAACAATTTTTGTACTATGTTCCTCTACTGTATAAAATTTGAAATTTGAAATTTTTATTTGATTATATGGTATTTATCTGCTTAGTACTATGTTATAATATGATATTGCATATGAAAACTCAAGACATAAGATTATGTTCTACATTAGTTACGGACCCTGTCATGAGTTATAATAGTGGTCTTTGACCTTGCCATGGGTTATAATAGTGGCCTCCAGCTTTGTCATGGGTTATAGTAGTGGCCTCTATTCTGAGCGTAATCACTTTGGTGAGCAAGTGACTTATGTTCTGATTGGCTATCTACAGAATGCACGACCCTGCCACGGGGATAAACATGGCCTTTGTTTTGAGTGCATCACTTCAATGACAAAACAGTGATTTATGTTATGCTTGACTAACCGCAAACATGCACAACCCTACAATAGAGGTAGACATGGCATCTGTTTCTGTTTCTGATACTGTTTCAATTATACATATGCCTAAGGTCTTTTATATATATTATTAGTGTAATGATTTGTTTCTGAAAATACCACTATCATAGTTTTTACAAATATTTATTTCTACATTCTGTAATTGGCTTATATTTACACACTAGTATAGGTCTGTTGTTTACTAAGTCAATGGACTCACCCTTTTATCCACCATTTTTTAAGATTACCGATGATGGTGATAGTTGGAATTGATGGCACATGACAGGATTATAAAAAGAAATATGAGATAAGTGTTAGGTGGCATAAATAGATTTGTATGAGTTAAGAGAAAACTTGCTAGTGTTTAGTTTATTTTACTCGGAAGAACTTTTGAGACATCTAATTTTTAGAGGATATTTTGTATTAAAGTTCTTATTATTGTATATTTCAGGTTAAAGGTCACCCCATGTATGGGGCGTGACAAACAATCTCCACCTAATTTCTCAATCAATTATCACTCAAATGAAAAATGAAGCATGCGACCTAATGAGAATGCAGTGGGTGGGAGTATAATATTAAGGTTATGTTTGGAGGCAAAAATGAGAAATTTCATCTCTATCTCATCTCATCATTACCTCTTTTTCAAATCTCCATATAAAATATAATAAACAATTCAACTTTTTCAAATTCTAATTCAACTTTTTCAAATCTCAAAACAATAATAATATTAAAAAATAATATTTTAAACTTTCATCTTAACATTATTCACAAAATTTTCAAAAATTCTCATTTTATCTCAACATCCAAACCTAACCTAAGTCACCATCTTTCTAAAATCACTCATTACATCTCGTCTATGCCCCATACTATTTGATCTCGCTAGGTAAAGGGTCCTTAATCCCTCACGAGTTTATAATTCAAAGCAATCATTGACCTCACATTATATAATATACTTATGATTATATTGAGTCAGGACGACATAATCACCCAGGCTATGTCATAAAATAACAAGAATCCAAATGTTCTTCCCTAGACACACATATCAACTCAATTAGACTTGACTTCCTAGACATGCAACACGAGATTGTATTCTTCATGGCCCTGAGATAACATGCTAAATTAGCGACATCAAGTTTTTATCTCGTGAAATAGTTTCAAGTTCAAGAACATAGGAATAGATCATCTATTGATCCATTAGGGCTCACATAGTGACGAAGCAGGGACCCATCCAGTCAGTTCCTCATATAGTCATCTATAGCACATACAATATGAAATATATCTTAAGGCGAAACTCCCAGTCATTTGGGCTTGTCACATTCAAAAGCCTTAAGAATCTTAGTCTAGTCATCATAAAAGTGCCCTAACTTGAGTTTCTTAGCACAGTCACTCATCTAGTACCTATCTAATATTTCACATTCTACTTTAATCAAACTTCACAAAGTTGTGCAAATACTTTATGTATGATTCTTGTAAGTCTCATCTTAATCAAGCTAAGGCAGCCTTTTTTTAAGTTTATATTGAATGCTCCTGAAGCATCAAGATGTTTAATTGCTTGCTTTTCAAGCGCCAAAGTAAGCAATTTGTATCATTTTGCTTGTTATTCAAGCACCAAGGCGACCATCCATGTGAGTGGACCGATTTTTTCCCAGTAACATATTTATAATGTGTGATTTTCACTTAGTATCAATTAACTTATAATATGATATAAAAACAATAATCTCACATATGCAGTAGATATTAACACTTTCAAATGTATAATAAAGTATAAGATATCCTTAATATAGCATATATCAAATTCGATAAAACCTCAAACTCCTAACATGAGTTTGAAAAACATTGCTAGTAGTAGCTTTAGTAAGAGGATCAGCTACCATCTTCCTAGTAGGGATATGTTATAGGATCAGCTCACCTTGAGCAATGACATCCCAAATGTAGTTAAATCAAATATCTATGTATTTGATTCTACCATAGTAGTTGGAATTCTTGGCATATGCTAAAGTTGTCTTATTATCACCATATATCTTAACACCTTCATCTACAAGAGTCATAACCTCTAACCGCTAAAAAAATCTTTTTAACCAACGACATCAAGAAACAACTCCCCCACTAAGCATAAATGCATAACCCATCATAGATTTATACTCATCTTATCACTAGCCCAATCAGCATCTTTATAACCCTTCAGTTTCATGTCTCCACCCTGATAGCAAAAAACGAGATTTGTTGTCCACTAATATAATAGAAAATCCTCTTAACTTCTTGCCAATTAAAAGGACGTAGGTTACTCTAATAACAAATAACCAATCCAAATGCAAAGCAGATGTTAGGTCGTGTACACAATATAGCGTACTTCAAATTTTCGATTGCACTTGCCTAAGGAACTCTATTTATCTCTTTCTTTTCCTCATCACTCTTGGAGCAATATTTTAGGTTTAATGTACAACCCATCTCAATTGGAGTGTCTACAGGTTTGGAGTTGTGCATACGAAATCGTTCTAAAATCTTCTTAATACAAGTCTCTTAAGGCAAACCAAGAAGTTTCCTAGATCAATCCCTTAGAATTTTGACTCCAAGCACATAATTTGTTTCACCCATGTCCTTCATCTCAAAAGTTAAGGACAATCATTCTTTTGTAGCGATAATTATCTTCGTATTATTGCTAGCTAATAAGTTGTCATTCACGTAAAAAAATAAAAAACACTTCCCCATACGTTTGACATACACAGTGGTTTTTTTCCAATATCTCAAAGTCAATTGAATTAATGGCTTCATGAAATTTTAAGCTCTATCGCCTAGGCGATTGTTTAAGGCCATAAATATAATGTTTCAACTGGCATAGTTTGCACTCTTATCCCTTAACCTTAAAGCTAACAAGTAAATCCATATAGATCTCTTCATCTATTTCTTCAATGAGAAATGTAATTTTCACATCCATTTGAAAAAGTTCCAAATCTAAATGTGCAACTATAGCTAGAATGAGGCGAATGGAAACAAATCTCACTATAAGGGAGAATGTTTCTTCATAATCTATATCCTCTCTTTAGGTATAGCCTTCTGCCACGAGATGGGCCATATGCTTGTCAATTGGTCCATCTGCCTGAAACTTAAATTTTAAAGCCTATTTGTTTCTAATAAATATGCACCCAAGTGGAAGATCAAATAACTCCCAAACTTGGGTCTTGCAATATAACTTATCTCATCTCTCATACCAGCCAGTCATTTATCTGAAACAGGTGCACTTAGTGCTTCCTCATAAGAAGCAGGCTCATCAAGGTCGTACAAAGTATACATGAAAGATTCAAATTTCAAAACAACTTCAAGGAATGGTTCAATGTTCGCTTCTACGTCACTGATATTCTTGTGAGTCACTTTGTAGTGGGAAACTCTTACTAGGAGGCAAGTTACTTTTAGTATCTTTTGTTGTTGTAGGATGTGATAATTCTCCATCCTCGCCAAAAGATGATGTAACTCCCTTGAGTTCTTGCAAATCAAAAAGTCCAAGATCTTTCTTTGCTTCACCAATATTAAGAAATTAATTCTTAATAAATGTGACATAACACGACTCTATTTCCATCATTCATCTGTTAGGATGTTCACCATACATTATGTGTCCTTTGAGCTCTTTAGATATCTTATAAAGATATGTTTGCTCTATGGCCAAATTTCTCATATTTATGGAAAGTGGTATGAACTTAACCAGCAGAACACCAAAGTCACAAATGTTCCAAATTTTGTTTTGTCATTCCATAAGTTATATGGGGTTGGGGGAATAGACTTAGAAGGCACACAATTCAAAATATAAGCAGCAACTAAAACAGCATCCCTCCAAAATGATATTAGCAGGTTACCTTGCGCTATCATTTATCTAACAATTTTCAATAAGGCACGATTCCTCATTTCTGCTGCTGCATTTTATTGTTGCTACACCATTTTATTGTTGCTACACCATTTTATTGTGATGTGCTAGGAATTGTCAATTGCCTACGTATCTCATGTTCCTGACATAATTCATGAAACTCTTTCGACAAGTATTTTGTGACCCTAATCAATACGTAAAACTTTTAAATTCCTTTCATTTTTACTCTCAATCTCAACTATAAATTAGTATTTGAAGTAGTCCAATGCTTCAAAGCGATAGAAGATCATATAGATATAACTAAAACGCAAGTAGTTGCTTGTAAAGGTGAGAAATTAAAATGCGTCATAGTGAGCCTTCACATTCATAGCTCCGCAAATGTCAGAATGGACTAGCTCTAAAAAATAAGATGCCCTAGAAGCCTTTCCAAAAGGCTTAAGACAAGCTTTTCCAACTAAACAAGGCTAATACACAGCTAGCCTTATATTAGCGAGATACCCCAATAGGCATTCTCTTGCTAGTCCAGTCATTCTATCGTTTTCTATTTGGCCCTAGTCTCACATATCATTTCAATGAATTAGAAACAATATTCTCATCATTTGAAGCCATAAAAGAAAATAAGGAATCTAAATCCAACATAAACAAGTCATTCAAAATAAAATCATGTCAATACAAAATCCTATCCAAATAAAGTCCTGCTGAGAGTCATCAAAGTGAAAAGTAAAACCAAATTCTAACATAGAAGTAACTGAAAGTTGGTTGCATTGAACATTAGGTACGTAAAGTATATCATGAAGAAGTAACAAGAACCCTAGATGCATCTTGAGTTGGTAGGTGTTAACTCCAAGCACTTCCTCTCAAGTTCCATTACCCAATATAATGTATTTTCTGACAGCTGTTATTCTTCTATAGTCTATGAACCCAACTCAATCTCAAGCTACATGTTTGGTTGCTCCTATGCCTACAACCCATTCAGGGATTGAGTGAATAACAAAATAATATGAACAAACCACAAGTAATGAAAAGGTAATGTTTAATGGATACCTTCTTTGCCTCAGTGCAACAAAGACTATTTGCCGCTCTAGCATATCTCCCAATTGACTCGCGGTTAGACCTGAATGTCTTGTACTTCCCAACTTGGACAAGAAGAGTATTACGGTGCACATTCATGTGCTCTACATGCCTCTAGCTCCAAGTGGTGAAATATATCAAGAAAAGTCTTAATAGTTTTACTGTGTCAAAACCAATTTCATTTACCCTCTGTTGACTCGGAAAAAGATCATATAATAGCAAGAACTTGTTGTTCATCAGTGAGATTATTGCCAACAAACTTTAGATCATGAATCAAGAAAGACATCGACCTCGAATGCTCAATCATCACATGTTTAAAGTCCATAACATATTGCTCAAAACTTAAAGTAAAAGCACAGAGCCTAGTAGCTAATGTCTCACATAGGAAATTTTCAGTTGGCTCCACGTATCCTAGGTAGTTGGGCAGTTCTCAAACATCCTAATAAGATCATTGTGCATGCTACTAAGCATGGTAAAGCGTGCGCTGATCTTTCTTTGCCCAAGCATAATAAGGATTCATATCATGACGATGTTGAAAGAATTCCCTTCCTCAGGTTAAATCATAAGACATGACATTTTTATGACTTCTTGTTCATTAAGTATATATTATATTTTTCTATCACATGTCATAATTGGTTTCATTCAGTTTCTCTCATTTAGTAAGGTCAGCAACTACGTTCTTAGTGGCCATTATTACGACATTCATTGCTCAAGGTTGACATTAGCACACATTTAATTTTATTTCAAAATTTAACTAGACCATGGGATCCCTTCGTTCACAGTGAAATCAAAAAATTCGCAAAAAATTAGTAATCATCTCTTACTATATAAGTTAAAATTTCACATCTAACTAATTTTGAATAAAATTTATAGAGAAATCTTAAAAACTCGTAAATCATGCACATTTAGTTCATTCATCTACTATGAAAGATCCATAATTGTTTGTGCTAAACACATTGTGCATAGGCTCCACTCAAAGCCTCATTGGTAATTTGGTGCATCATGTTAAGGTGACCTTAAAGTATATCAAGAGACATGAAACACATTTATTTATATATCCTCAATAATAAAAATAGCATTCCCAATATTATATTTCCAAACAAACTCTTACTACAAACTTCTAGAAAAGTAATAAATATATAGGGATGTCGCGTTAATGATATTCCTATAAGCACCTTACCAATATAAGTAAGGATAGCGTTGTCATTATACCTTATCCATCCCATAAAAATAAATACATGCATTACACGTGCGCACAACAAATTATCAATGACAATACTATCAATTTTGATTAAAAAATAATAAAAACATTAACTCAAACATACAATCATAATAGTATGCATGATGATTCAATGCCTAGAGGACCCACATTCTCGCCTAACAAGAAGGAGTTTAATAGGTCATCAAATCTGGGGATGCATATTCAATATGTACATGCATTTAACTATAACAATTCAAAATATGTATCCACATATTTAGCAAAAATCAAATAATCTGTATACATATTCATGTAACACAAAAAAAATTAGACTTGAGAAAGTATAACAAGTGTTCCAAAAATAACTTTTATTACCATCATTTTTAAGCCTTTTACCTAAAAAATAATTTATAAAAAATATTTTCGAGACTCAAACTAAACAAACAATCATATATGTATTAGCTTAGTAAACAAACCCAAGCTTACACTTGCCAAAGGTCCCAAAAAAATGGTAACGTAAACTACCGAATGTTCCTACATGCACCCTACTTGTGTGGGCTTTGTTTTCCACTAAGAAATAGCATTGCTCCTTTTACACTCGCACTGCGGAGGGTATATCACCTTCACCATTTTTGGTGTTTTTGAAAGTCAAAACACAATATATTTTTTTTCATAATACTATGTATGTGTGTACATACCATGAGAAAAATGGACCAAAAGTTTGACAGTGAACTACACTCTCCAAGACCGAAAGTTAGGTTTTGGTATTATTCTTTGTCTTCTTCTTTGGCCATTTTTCTGGTCAGATTTCTCCATCTACATGCAACAAAATTTCATCAAATTTAAGGGACATGTTTCTGACATTATAAGGAATGTTTTCACTTAGAGAATTTGATCTGAAACAAGTCATCGCATAGCCTCTAATGAAAAACCCAAAACTCAAACAAACATGGCATATCATCAATTGTATGCTTTTAAATCCATTTTAAAACATCAAGCAACGTGTAATCGTATTCATAAGGGTGAAAACAAGCAGGACTGGCTCTAATACGAATGCTAAATAAGGTTAATTCAAATTACCTCAAGTGGAACAGAATTCTCACAAGCTTGTATCTTTGCTCTTCTTACCACTCATGCAAACTATTGCGATTGCACATCTACGCTACTGAGGTTACTACAGTTTCTCAAAATGATCCCACGTCAAACTATTGTGGTTGCACATCCTACTTAGTTTACTACGCTACTTACACTACTTAGGTCTGGCCCCCCTCCCCTCCCCCCTCTAGAAAAAGCTCTCGCATCTCTCTAGAAAAAAGCTTCCGAACCCAGATCCATTGCACCCAGGGGGGGCCTGGCTCCTCCTCCCTCCCTCCACTCCTATTTGTTGTTCTGTTTTCTTTTGTGGTTTTTTTTTCAGTTCTGATAAAGAACAAATATCCTTTGGGGCTCTCATCCAAACAATTTTCCTCTCTGTTTCCCTTCCAATGATGAGCATACTAGATTCATTTCCCACGACCCAAACAGTCTTCTCCCTCGCGATGTGTTGAGAAACTCAAGTCAGAGCCACAAGAGGTGCACGGGCGAAGGAGTGAGGGGATGAGCCACGGGAGCCTCTGGATCGCGGTGACCGATGGAAGATGGAGGTGGCTAGTGCTTGTGCAAGGGTGGAGGGTAAATCCGAAACCCAGGTGGAGGTGGCCGAAGGTAGGGAACAGGCTAGAGTGATAGCGAGAGGGACACTGGGCATATGGGCATTACTCAAGCGAGGTTGATGGTGGTAGGTGATGGGAGAACCTAGGTGCTATGGAAGGCCGATCCTCATGCGGAAGGAGGCGGGGTCACAGAGGCCATTGTTTTCCTTCAAAGGTGGGCGGTGCACGGGTGAAGGAGGAGGGAAAACAGGGAAAAAAGAAAAAAGAAAAGTTGGGCGGTGGCTGAAATTTTTAGAGATGAAACCCTAGCTGCCATCCCACTGTTTGCAAATAGGTTGGGTTTTGTTTAGGATCGCCCATGTGTTTCTTCAGTCCATTTGTTGTTTTTTTAGTTTTTGTAATTTTTGTAATTTTCAATTTTTGTAGTTGTTTTATATTTTATGTTTTGTTGTTAATTTTGTTGACCCGAGTGTGGTGTTGAGCCTTTGGATCTGACGTAATCCGAGGCGAGAGCGGTTCGAGAGTGTTGGGCGATGCTACGCTGGTGGTCATATGGCCAGGTGTAGTGGTCCGTGCACAAGCTGGGTGCTCGTCCAGTCCGGATTTGAGATGCCAATGCCTTCAGTGGGCGTGACGTCCGGGATCGCACCAGTGCTTGAAGTCTTGTAGTTGTTTTTATATTTAGGTATAATTTTGTTTTTAGTTAGTAATAAAATAAAAATAGGCTATTGGATCTGATGTCTATAGCAGTGTCCCGTACCCATCCTCCCAGGGAGGATTGAGGGATCCTTTAATTCTGTTTCTACAGAGTGCTTTCTCTGTTTAGGAGAGAGTTTATTTAGAAGTTAAGACAATATCCGCCACAAAGTCATTTGTGTGTGGGGAAACCCCAGAACTGATGCGTAGTTAACTTATAGTATGATTTTTTCATGTATTGATAAGTCACATTTGTAACTTCGGTTCATTAATGAAATGAGTCTATTTCCATATAAAAAATAAAAAAAATAAAAAAATAAAAAAAGCTTAAAATGGTTGTTCTAAAACATTATAGAGAGAGAATATGCCTTTTTTGTAAGTTCACTCATTTTTTCACATAAAACTGATGTGTGTAAAACTCTTATTTAAAGAGTCTCATGATTGGGATAGTTAGTTAACTTACCTAAAAGTTAAATTAATTATCAGTGGTAAGGAATTAATAAACTGCTTATAACTTTTTGGTCCATGTGGACACTACATAAATCATGGGGTCCCCATTTACTAACAAAAAGGATTAATGAAAACATTTTATGTTTTGTGTGATTTTTGTTTTTACAAGCGATAATGGGAATCTTTTGGTGTTGTGTTGATCTGATATTATTTTGTTTGTTCTATAGGTTCCCTATTGCATGCCATAGTTAGGGTTTTTTTAAAATTAAGAAATAATATTTACAGTTATAGAATACGCAAACGTCATGCAAATTTTTTTTAAAAAAATTGAGTAAATACTGAACCATATGAAAAAATAATAATTTTTAGTAGTGAATCTTTTTTTTTTCAAAATAATTACACAAAAATTTACAAAATACTCTACGATTGTAAGTAACAATTATTTTTTTGATTAATTAGCAAGCTAATGAAAATTCTCAAACAAATCACTTATTTGGTTGGATATCAAATTAATTAAAGATTGTTGTGAGGAGTTAATTCTCCTGATCAGTTAGCAGCCCTACCGATTGTCTTCAGGTACATGACTTCCAGATGGTAATTGTGAGATTACGTGAACAACATCATTTTCCATTTATATGAAAAGAATTCGGGACAGACTTTTGCTTTTGCGGACGGAATCAATCCATATATATCATTAATCTGTACGTACTGATCATGATAGCTCCTTTTTTCTCAACTCTTGTCATTTCAATTATCGCATGTTCATGAAATTAATTATGTACGTACGTGTTTGTCGCTTGCCGTTGGAATCATGTCCTGTCGTTGAGATAACTCGACCTGCTGAGAACTAGAAGAAAGATTCATGTCTTAGGGCTCAAACAAGAAGCTAATTATAAAGATAACTATTAAATGAGCAATGAGTAGGAGATTTGTTTGATAACTTGGTGTATTTTCACGATTGCTCTAAACTTTATAGCCAACAGTAGTACTAAGTACGTACACGACCGCGAACAACGTAAATTTTGAACGCATTAATTATGGCATTGGATCAGTCTTTTAAAACATGTGAACTTTAAAATTTAGAGAACTCATGTTTTACTAAATTCAGAAAAATATTTCATGGAGAATATTTTCTCTGAATTTTAGCTCTAAAAAAACCCATGTTCTGCTCAAGTCGTCTATTCAACGACCCACCATTAAAATCTGAGTCAATTCTGAAGTTAATCTTCACCTCTTCAGCACTCCTTTGGTCCTTTCTCTTCGTCCTCTTCCTTTCAATCTTCTTCTCATGCTCTCACTATATTGCACGTTTTATATATCTATACTATTATATAAAAGCCAAGTTTTAACTTTCTACTTGGCGTTTACACCATATTTTTCGGCGTTAAGTTATTTCTACTGTTTACCGATACACACGGTTTACTCTATCGAAAAGATACAAGAAAACAACACGTCTTCTCAAAAAACATTTTTATGTGAAACATCTTGCCAGGAGTGCCATTTCACTCTGAAAACCAAAGTATGACCAAAATCAATTGAATATGATAGAACTGATTCTCCGTCCCCCTCCTTTCCCAACATCACCATGTTAAAATTGGCTTCCATCGAGTTGAAAATATTTCCTGATTTTTTGAGAAACCAATTATTTTTCTCTTTCCTTTCCTCTTGAAGACGGGGACTCCCGGAAATACCCTCCAAATGGCTCCGATTCCCTCGGAGAACGGCGTCGAGGGAGACGATGAGAGAAAAGAAGAGGACGAAGAAGAAGACAACGAGGAAGAAGAAGAAGAGGAGGAGGAAGAAGATGAGCCGAGGCTTAAGTACCAGAGAATGGGTGGCAGTATACCGGCACTGCTGGCAAGCGATGCGGTGTCGTGTATCGCGGTCGCTGAGCGCATGATCACTCTCGGTACTCACGGTGGCACTGTCCACATCCTCGATTTTCTCGGGGTCAGCGATGATATTGCAAATCGCATTTATTTTTGCCTATTTAGTAATTCTTTTTCCCGAGATTAGCTTTTCTTTTTGGATTGTAGGAAATTCTTGCTCTGATGATTTTTCGAGGTCAGCAATGATTTTCTTTTTTGCTTATTTTTGCTCTGATTCTCAGCCACTTCGCACTGTTGGTGGAGGAGATGGTTGGTCTTTCAACATGTTGTAGATCATCGGTGAAGTCGAAGGGTCGTCAGTGAGTAAACACAGATGAATGCCTTGGTTGAGTTAGATCTGTTTACCTGGTCTGGGCCTCATTTCTGCATTTTTTTCCCATTTCATTACAGCTCTCTGGTTACGGTGATATTGATATGATGCGGGAGACATGGAAGCATTGATGCAGGAGACATGGAAGTGGGAAGGCTCTCTGGCCACGATATGATTGCAATCAATGCCGTGAATAATTTTCATAATTGAATAAAAAGGTTAAAAAATCTCTCTTTGGTGGTTGATGTTGCCTTTTGCGTAATGGGGTGCAGTGAGATTGAAAATCGCATTGAGGAAGCTCTGAAGTTAATCGGTTGTCCACACCCTCTTGAAGCTTCTCAAATTGAGACTCTAGAACTCTGACTATGGCTCAGAACCAACACTCTCGATCCTGTATGTTGTTCTTTTTCTATAAGAATTTTATTTATTTATTTATTTCAAAGGGTCCATTTGGTTGCAAATAAAACTGTGTTTGTAGATGTGTAACTCTGCAATTTCTTAGCATCGGAGTGAAGCAAGAGCTTTTGGATAGGTTAGTTTTAGAATTTATGATATGGGTTTTCTGCAATTTTTTCTCTAGGTATATTGCATTCTTTTACTTGGTATCATCTCTATGTGCACTTGCCTTTATTTTATCAATTGCAGCATATTTCTTGCCAATTTTGATATTTTCTATGTAGGATATCCTAATTAGTTCACAATCCTATTTTACATTTGTTTTAAATTTGTTTTAAATTAAACAATCTTTTTTTTTTATAAGAAATTGAACAATCATTTATATATATAAATTATATTTTTAATATTATAAATTGACCATGAAATATTTATTGGTAAAGGGAACTCTTTTATGCATGCTCCATTTTATATATATTTGATATGCATTTTTTTAATGGTTATGGTAGTGATTATGTATAATAAACTATTCAAATTTATAAAATTCAGCATAAATAACGGTCCGCACATTGTGCGGGTTATAGGCTCGTATTACTAATTATAAGGTCTCTACGCTGACAAAAATAAGATTATCTTGAGAGCTCATGATCAATTAACAGAATTAGGGACTAAGACTAGTTTCTATTTGAAACTTGGATTAAATTAAGATGAATTCAGTTCTGTCTAATTTTAAACTGAATCTAATATCTAAATACTCAACTCTCAAATCATTAAACTCATCTCAACTTAGAACATCTTTATATGTGAGACTCACAACCTTTTTCAACTCAACACATTTTTACTCACAGAACTTACAATCTTTTTCAACATTCCATAAATACATCTAAATTCATCTTAGGTGGGTCCCACATAACTCACTCTATCATTTTAACTCACTACAACTCATAAAGAATTCAACTCATCTTAACTCAATTCAGCATCCAAACAGAACCTCGTAAAGTTCTTGATAAAATTCAAATACTTAGTTCTAAAATTCATGAGTGAAGCTCAAAAAATTAACTAGCTATATATGGTAATCCAAATTATGAGAGTTTTGTTCAAAATTCCAAAATCTCAATTATTATATATATTAAATAAAATACATAATTAAATAAGAATTTTACTAAAATCTCACCCAAATCAGAATCAAAATCATCCTAAAAGTGAAAGAGAAACATTTCTATAAAAGGCAAAAAAAAAAACTTAAATCGACAATTTGAATAGGAAAACGGCTGATTTTGAAATCAAAACGTGGACCATCAGGGGTAGCGTGTTGATCACGATGTGCACACCGGAAAAAAGATTTCCAAATTGGTGGAAACATATATGTACAATTCTAATACTCTAGTCAAAATTATGTACAAAATATGTACACAGTAATCTTCACCGTTTATTGTCATTTTTGTAGTGATATCATGTCGTCTCAAAATAATTCAGAGCCATTATAAAATCTATCAAATCCCATTATCGTCAAACCCCGAATGTTCCCCTTCTTACACCAAAATAAAAGATAATAAGATGTCATTGAATTGATCTGATGAGACAATGGGAACATAAAAGTACAAAATGCACGCTTCCAACAACGTGACATGACGGATTTTAAATTTCTTTTTAAAATATGATCCATTTTTTAGAGTTTTTGGATGATACACAAAACTTTTGTCTGATCTTATTCTATTTTATTTTTGAAATTAAGTCAAATATAAAATTTTCAGATTAATTTTTAAACTTTTTCAAACTAATCATTATAAATTTTTCAAACTTTCAAATAAAAAATAAAAAATAATTTTAATTTTTTCAAATTCCTAAACAAAAATAGTATTATAAAATTATATTATTACATAACTTTATAATATTTTTTATTTAACTTTTTTTCTCTCTTTTTCTAAAACTCAAAAAATACTCAATTCAAATTATCTCACTACTATTCATAAACTATCTTACTATTATTAGTAAAATTGTCATCTCATCTCACTCTCCAGTCAAACCCTAATATATACTAATTCAAGATCATGAATTTTTGTTTTATAGTGACTTAATTAATTTCTTCAATGATTTGTAATAATTAATCTAATGTACAGGTTTATGAATTATTTTTTAACATTCTCTCTATTCACGAATTATGAATCTTATAAGAAAAAGAAAAGACTATAACAAAATAATAATAATAATAATAAATATACACAATTAAAAAAGATAATAATTGAAAAAGATAATAATAAACTCTAAAATAGAGAAGCCAAATGCTAATGTCTTGGAATAAGCAAAGAGTCGTGCTACACTCATCGGAGACGGATCTTGAGCTTTTTTTCATTTTTTTTTTTTATATATTTCTAAATATTTAAAAACAATCACAATTTTATTAAAAAATATTTAATCACTAAATAAAAAGTATCGATAAAAATGTTCGAGACCCCGAAGCATTTCTCATAAGCAAA